>OMOT01074741.1:0-23597 GCA_900312575.1 Acanthochaenus luetkenii | reverse complement strand
CAGGAGAAGAGTCTGTGAACAGGCAGGGGTCGGTACCAAAGGGGGCTCTCAGACAGGCAGGGATCCAGCACACAGCAGGGTTCTCAGTCCGATCGGTCGTACACCTTTTCTTCCGTCCTCGCTCGTTACTTGCTACGCTCTTCCTCTTTCTTATTCCCTCCATGGGTCACACACCCCTCTCTGCTTTCTCTTCCTCTATTTAAGCCCTGCCGCTCTCTTCCCCTATTGGCCCTGCCCGATTTCCCTAACTGGCTCAGCTGTCTCTCATCTGCTGCTAGTTGGGGCCCCTCCTTCACCTCCCCCTCCTACACTCCCTCTGTCTGCCACAACATGAACCAAAACCAATTCAGACAAAATTCCATTCCCCTATAATAAACATGGCACTCATCTAACAAGAGCTGTGCATGAAGAAAAAAGATTACTCCGCATAACCATGTTTTTTTACGTAGGAACATTGTGGTGGTTATTATTAGAGTTGATGTTTATTTATATTAATATGTCGTCATCAACGCCCACCCGCTACGACCTCCACCTACCACTACAAATGACAGCTGTCGGATGTCTTCTGCATTTGTAAATCAATAGTGTCTAACACTTTGAAATAAAGATTTTAATAAGCAGCCTCTCCTCTCTTCTTCTCTGCTGGGTTCTCCTGCTCCTCTACCTGCTGGGTTCTCCTGCTCCTCTACCTGCTGGGTTCTCCTGCTCCTCTACCTGCTGGGTTCTCCTGCTCCTCTTACCTGCTGGGTTCTCCTGCTCCTCTACCTGCTGGGTTCTCCTGCTCCTCTACCTGCTGGGTTCTCCTGCTCCTCTACCTGCTGTGTTCTCCTGCTCCTCTACCTGCTGGGTTCTCCTGCTCCTCTACCTGCTGGGTTCTCCTGCTCCTCTACCTGCTGGGTTCTCCTGCTCCTCTACCTGCTGGGTTCTCCTGCTCCTCTACCTGCTGGGTTCTCCTGCTCCTCTACCTGCTGGGTTCTCCTGCTCCTCTACCTGCTGGGTTCTCCTGCTTCTCTACCTGCTGCATTCAGGTGTGTCTAACACACTGCAGAGATAAGTCGATTCCCACCTCGACGTATGTCATTTGAAGCCCCTCCTTTAAGTTGAACATATTTATCGGTCTTACAAGACAATATTTCTCTGATTACTCGTGGAATTAGCTCGCATACACATTAATTTGACATTTTGTCAGTGCCCCAAATAGATGTTCAAATAGTTTGAAGAGTGGTGATGTTGGCTTGTTGGATATAGTAGTTATGTAAAGCAGCTTAGAGCAAGAGATCGAGATCTTCTTTACAGAGAATCGTCCTGCTACCTTGGTGGATAATCAAATGTGCAACTTCTAATACTGATACTTCTCATACTGCTACAGTTGATATAAATGAACAACAACAATAAAAGCGTCAACTTGTGTGTTTCATTCCAGCTGCATCGTGTCTTTTGGGGATGTATTTTAACATAATTACATGTTTATGAACAGGATTATGAATGCGCATCATAAATACAGAACAAATGACAAGCGAACCAATTGGTATGCGCTGCATGCAGTCAGATATGGAGGCCTGAGGTACATTTGGGTTGAGGAAATTATTTATATGAATAATGACAGGATGTGTCACCACGTGAATTAATAGCAACACATATTGACACTGCGTATGTTGTTAAGATACTGTATGTTGTGCTGAGAAGTAACTAAGAGAGAATCTAAGCGAGACCAGTCTGTCTCTAGAGCAATACTGTAACAGGCCTTTACTGCAAACTCACGTCAGGCCAGAATAGGATTAAAGAATTTGGATTTGCTGGCACATCTCTGTCTGACTCAGCTGTGTGAGAGCTGGATTGTGCCTTTCAACTAATTACTTTTTTACTAATTCTAATTCAGATTACATGGTTGACATGCTAGCTGCCCATCATCATTGAAGAATTGTGGAAATAGACAAAGCTCAAAAGCAAAAAACAAACAAACAGAAACCCCAAAGCGAACTGGTTTCAGATCGGAACTACATCTCTGTACATTGTTAAAATGTGATTTTGTGTGGCTAAAGTAAAACCAACACGCCACAACTGGACTTGGTCTTGATTGGCTCCCCTCACTAAATAATTGCACAAGTCCTTCCAATCAGGCAAGTCGTCACCATTTGACACCCGCCCACCACCCCCGAAAACCACCTACACCAATCCCTGCACATAGGAACGCAGCTGTATTTGGGGATTTAGAGAACTCCAGCACCTAATGCTCAGTGACAGTCCTCTCAGACGCTCGACAGTGTTGTTGCTTTCTGACCAGCGGCGTTTCAGACTGACTTAGAGTCTTTGTTGTAGCAGTATCACATCGTGCCAGTCCGCAGCGTCAGCCAACAGTCGCCCTGCAGGCAGCGATGAACAGCAGCTGATGCAGTCTCTTGTCCTCTCTTTCACCGGAGGAAGCACATCGGGAGGGCAAAGGGACGCTCTGTCCCTCTGGGCCTCGCTACTTCCTCACTCTTACCTCCGATAGTGGAAGTACACATTCATACCACCACGGTTTGTGTATTCCCCGGCGTCTCTATCGGTGATGTTGTGAAGAACTCTACCCGCCGTCGGAAGTATCAAAGCAAACTCGCAAATCATCCTCCACCCTCATCGTGCTGTGAAACCGGACGTGTCTTAGGTGTTTGTACTCTTCCCAGCATGCTCTTTTGAACAGCGTTGTCTTTCCATCACTGCACCTCACTCGCTCCATGAAGTGGTCAGTTGACTAAATTACCCTTTTTTTGGGGGTTCTATATGAAAAGTAAGGCTGCAATGCAGGGCAGGTCAATGTAATATGAATGTCAGTCCGTTGCCATGGCAACATCAACTGAGGGAGTCACATCCTCTGATGTTTTCTGAATGTGTACAGAGTTTGATACGGTCCGTTTATATGCTGTAATCTGGATCTACACTCACTTTAACGGCTAATGTTTCTTATAAGCATTGCTTGTATTCTTATTTCTCCTTTTGTTGTACTTCTGTTATTACTTGTTTCAAGTGCTAATCTGTAAGATCTTTGTTTTATTAAAAAATGTGTCTCCATCTTTGGTGCTCAGCGCTCACTGCTGTGGCGATTCTTCACCGCACTTCCCAGAGGTCACCTGCCAATCAAACAGTGTGTCCGGTACTTTCTCCCTGGATTGTCTGTTGACGAAATTAGAGTTTCTGTAGGTGGCGCTCTGTTCTTTGTCTGGTGGCTATCGCTGCTCATGCTAACTACCCAGTTCTTCTATTTATTTCAAAACAAACAGTTGTTGCTGCTGCCAGAAACACACGACACATCATTTCCTGTGTGGCAGAGGACTTTTCCTGGGAAAGACCAACCAGGACAGCAAATGTAAAAGGTTTCATGAACTGGGTTTAGGTTGAATCGCTATCGTGTGAGATAGAAAGTAGCAAAACAGACATTTGTTTATATGATTATTACTTTTAAGTCTTGTGGTTGTCATGCTGAATAAGAGGAAACTTTGGTTGAACATAATGATTCAATTCATTAGTCCTAGACGAAAGCACACGATATCATTGTTGGAAGGTAAAAGCAAGACTCATCACCATGATCATTGTAATACAACTGTTCTGCAATACAACAGATCATTATTCCGTGACAGACTGATCGGGGCTCACAAGCGCTGCACCGATCACCTGATTTGCATAAAGGCTGAATCATTCCGGCAGCAACTTTTCTCTTTTTTTGCTTTAATGTATCAAAGGAAAAATCGCATCACTTTCAATCTGGATTTTTATTTCAGCCACTCGTGTTTATCTGTTGATGTCCTTTGACCACGTGTCAGTCCTCTATCCGTCCACAGCAACTGAGGCTGAGGCTCATTCACTTCATAGAGGTCTTTCATCGACAACACACAGCGCAGATCCTAAAACAATGGCGCAGCACCGCATTGAAGATCCCGGTGGATGGTGGAGTCACTGACATCCCCCCTGTTATTAGACCTCTCTATTATTAGATGCTGCGTTCGTGCTGAAACGAAAGGGAATTAAAAGCTTAACGTCACCTCGGAGTGGATTGATGTGCTGATGCATAATTCTGTTGAATATGCATAAGGACATGTGGCACTGTGTTGACCTAGTAATCTGGTGCATTTTGTTATATTTCTCTGGTTTTCGTCTTTGGTTTTGCGTAGAATTGTGTTGTTTCTTAATACTACTGGTGTGCAATGGGAAAATCAGATTGGAACAAAGGTGGCAAGTAGCCTTTCTGTGGTCAAACGCTGCCTGTTGTGAGCCATTACATCTGTCTCTCACCAATACGTTGTCTGTTCCGAGTAGCTCATAGCTTTGATTTAAACCTGCAGCCAACAGACATGAGTGACCTACTTCCTATTCCAACTTTTGCTCTTGTGTTGATGCACAAGTGGGTTGCCTGTCTCTATATAGTGATTGCCCCACATACGACGCAGAATGCAGTATAGTAGATCTCCCCGACTCCAAGACGTTTTCCAGATCAACCCTGGATGCTGTCCAGCAGGATGTCTTCGGTGTCTGGCAACGGTCTCGGTCGCTCTTCAACTCGTTGACCTCGGCCCAGATTTGTGTCTAGATGGATTTGGATCTCACACTTCAACGCAGGGTGTTTACATGTTTGAATCTTCTCCTACAGGACAAAGGACTCTCCACCACAGAAGTGAGGTCCTAGAGACGGTGGTCCTTGTCAACCCTTCAGAGGACACCGTTGCATCAGAGGTAAGGTTGAAGAACGCCTCAAATCCTCCCCCAAGACTACTGCAAAGGCCTCAAAGAAAGAAGTCGATGGACAAGATGACCTGCCACAGAGGCAAAGAGTGACTCTGTAAAGGAAAACAAGTTAGAGAAAAAAAGAGGAGAAAGAGACCAAAACTCTGAAACCAAGACTGATGTCCCAGAAAAATCATTTAAAAAACACTCCAAGGAAAGTGTCTTGTCTCACCTTTAATCTCTCTCTCTCTCTCTCTCTCTCTCTGTCTCTCTCAGATCCGGTCTCTAGTCATAGACTCAGCAGGGAACAAGCTTCTGGTCTTGAGTGGCCAGAGCTCAGATCACGGTGACGTTCTTCTTCAAACTGGGGTTTTCACGTACCAGACTTTTTCACGTGTCTTTGCTGATCCTGGGGTAAGTCAAATCTACTCTCCTCTTATACTCCACAATATTTTGACGCAAGTTATAAATGCCTACATTTATACATGTATGTGAATGGTTTGATGGTACATTTTAGGATTAATGATGCTGTAGACAAAAAGAGACTAATTTGGTTGGCAAGAAATATATAGAGGACTCAAAATGACTAAATGTTAAACATATCAACATAACAAATAAACGTGTCTGGGTGTGTGTCTCCCCTGCAGGTCAGTGAATTACTGGGCACAGCAGCCTCCAAGCAGCAGGCAACACTTACCGTGTCCTGCCGTGGGGAGGTGGGCTGGAGCTCCCTGGGACAGCAGCAGCACCTACGGGAGTTCCTGGAATACAAACTAAACCCTGAGCCTGTGCTCCCCAAGATGGAGGGTGTCACCGAGTTTACGGAGTACATCTCCGAAACGGTTGACGTCCCCTCACCATTCGACCTCCTGGAGCCACCCACCTCCGGAGGCTTCCTGAAACTGTCCAAGCCGTGTTGCTATATCTTTCCCGGCGGGAGGGGAGACTCCGCTCTCTTTGCTGTGAATGGCTTCAACATCTTGGTGGATGGAGGCTCTGAACGAAGATCCTGCTTCTGGAAGCTGGTCCGTCACTTGGACCGCATTGACTCAATTCTACTCACACACATCGGCGCTGACAATCTCCCAGGCATCAATGGGCTCCTTCAGAGGAAGATAGCGGAACAGGAGGAGGAGCAGTCCCAAGGCTCCACCAACTATAGCGACTGGATGAAGAACCTGATCTCTCCAGAGCTAGGTGTGGTGTTCTTCAACGTACCAGAGAAGCTCCGTATGCCAGAATCAAATCTCAAAGTGAAGCGCAGCATTGAAGAGGCCTCACTCACATTGCAGTACCTTAACAAACTGGGAATCAAGCCCGAGCCTCTCTTTCGAGTGGTCAGCAACACTATTGAGCCCATCACCCTGTTCCACAAGATGGGAGTGGGTAGGCTGGACATGTATGTTCTGAACCCTGTAAAGGACAGTAAAGAGATGCAGTTTTTAATGCAAAAGTGGGCCGGCAACAGCAAGGCCAAAACTGGTATTGTGCTCCCCAATGGGAAAGAGGGAGAAATATCTGTGCCATACCTGACATCAGTTACAGCCTTAGTTGTTTGGCTCCCTGCCAACCCTGCAGAAAAGATCATTAGGGTGCTGTTCCCTGGGAATGCACCACAAAACAAGATCCTAGAGGGGCTGGAAAAATTGAAGCACCTTGACTTCTTGCGCTATCCTGTAGCCACACAAAAGGACATTGCTTCAGGAGCCTCTGTCGTAAAACAGACAAAGTTAAAGCAAAGAACAGATAGCAAAGAAAGCCTCAAATCCTCCCCCAAGACTACTGCAAAGGCCTCAAAGAAAGAACTCGATGGACAAGATGACGTGTCAGCTGCCACAGAGGCAAAGAGTGACTCTGTAAAGGAAAACAAGTTAGAGAAAAAAGAGGAGAAAAAGACCAAAACTCTCAAATCCAAGACTGATGTGCCAGAGAAGAAAAAACTCTTGAAAGACAAATCCTTAAAAAAACACTCCAAGGAAAGGGCGTCAAAAATGGATGAGAAAAAAGACAAGGAGAAGAAAGAGATCAAAAAAGTAAAGAAAGATGACGCAGCCAAAAAAGACGAGAAGAAAGATGGCAAGTCCAAGGAGGACAAGAAGAAGGACACGTCCAAACCTGAGCTGAGAAAGATTACAAAGCCTGACCTAAAACCCCTGACACCAGAAGTCAGAAAGACGCTGCATAAAGCTAAAGTGTCAAGTAAAGCCAAGACTGGCAAAGTCAAAGCAGCCAAGGCTGAGCCTGCTGAACCCAAGCCAGAGGAGCCAACGCCCGAAACCATTCAGCCCGAACCACTAGAGAATGGAGCTGTTGAGGGCACGTCTGCAACCTCCACACCAGAAGACCTCACCAAGGATTTGGAGGAATTGAAACAAGCTGAATTTGTAGCCGTATCCTCAGAGCTACCTGCCAATATTGAGGTTGCATCGGAGCCAACAGCACAACACCTTACCCACGAGGAGGAGAAAGCACAAGAAACTACATCAGAAATTCCACCTGGCACAAGGTCTCCTGAAAAGGAGGTATCAGCCTCAGACGTGAAAGCCGAAGCTGACACTGAATATAAAGAGAAGGAGTCAACACAAGAGCAAGAGGAAGAATTAGAAACAGAAGAGGCTGACAAGTTTGAGGATGAGGGAGCAGCCATTGAGGATGAGGAAGAGGAGGAGGAGCAGGAGGCACAAACTGCTAAAAGGAAAACAGCAGAGGAAGAGGAGGATATGGGAATAGGAGAAGAGGAAGATGAACCAAAATGGAAGGAGGCAAAAGACAATGGGCTCGACAGGACACACGACACACAAGGTGGAGAGATATCCGAAAAGGTTCTCTCAGCTAAGGTCGAGACAAAAGAGATAGAGATAAAAATGACTCCATCCAAGGAAGAGGAGGATGTGGAAAAAGCTGAACTGGAGGAGGTAGAAGATTTAGACGCAATAGCAGATGAAGAGATCAAAGTGAAACCTGAAGACACTGCAGAAGAACAAATGGCCCAGGTCATGGAAAGCAAAGCCACTGGACTTGCGACTACAGCCAAAGACGAGGAAGACGAGGAAGGCTACCTGTCACACGTGGGAGGGGCCACAGCTCCCATTACCTCAGTAGCTCAAGGAGCCGCCGCAGCAGAACCCATCTCGTACATCCAAGATGAGACCATTCCTGGCTACTCTGAGACGGAACAGACCATCTCCGATGAGGAGATTCACGAAGAGGCAGAGGACAGGATACCACACCTTCAGTATGATGTTGGTGCCTATGACATATCGGTTCCAGATCATACAGGCTCGTTTGTAAACATTCACGGCATAGCTGCAGCTATGTCAGACAAAGGTTTTATACCGGGTGTACAGGAGCAAGTATCTGTGTTCACCAACATCATCACTGCTCCTTTGGCAGAAGAAGAGCACGTGTCTTCTGCAACATCCATCACAGAGTATGACAAATTGTCCTCCTTCCCCACCTCTATTGCTGAAGACCAATCGGTGGCATCTGTCACCGCACCTCAGACTGAAGAAAAGGGCAAAAGCTCTTTGGCTATGGATACTGTGAACATTGTTCCCCTGCCAACCCTAACTGACGCCACCTACGGCAAAGAGTACCTACACTCAGCGGGGACCATCTCACCATCTTCCTCTTTAGAGGATGACAAGTGCTTCAAGTCTCCATCTGACGACTTAAAGCTGGCTGTCACTGAAGTGAAGACAGGGGCTAAGGTTCCTGATGCTCATGACGAAGAGGAGGAGGAAGAAGAAGAAGAGGAAGATGAAGACCAAACTCCTAATGTTGACATTTCACTTGAAAAACTCAAAGAGGGCTACGCTTCACCGCAAATATTCCTGGATAAAATTGCTGGCTCAGTGTCACCGGTTTCAAAGTCTATCCAGGACGCCAAACCACTTGCAGAGGAGCATATAGATACAGTTGCGCCAAAAGATATCTCGTCGGTTTTGCCGGCCAAACCTTTTGGATCGGACTCTGTAACTTCAGAGAGTGAAGAGCGTTGCTTCAGTCCGGACGATAGCACTGTGAAAATGGCCTCCCCTACACAGTCTGGACCTCCTAGTGCAGCCCATTCTCCACTTCGTCAGTCACCAGTGGAAGAGAAGGTGAAGGGGTTCCCTGAATTGGAGCTGCAAAAAAAAGAGGAGGTCCCTGATGTAGTCACCAAAGCGGAAGACCCAGATAAAAAGAAAGACGAAGCGGAAATAGAGAACAAGACACAGAAAGATGTTGACATACAGAAAGTAGATCAGCGTGAGGTAGAAGCTTCAACATCTTTGGATAAACCATTTGAGAAGGACATGAGAGAGATTCCACTGATGAAACCGACAGAAAAAGACACTTCACCCGCGTCAAAAGACGAAGATGAACAGAAAGAGACAATGCCTATTGCTGCATCTGTAACAGGAAAAGTTGAAGCACCCATGTTAGGGAAGGATTCTTTCACCAAGGACATTTCTAGTGAGAGAATATTATCTGGACACAGTGATGAAGATGTTGATGATGGGTGTCAAGAGAAAGAACCCAAAGTACCGGAAAGGGAGAGTCGTTTCCTGGATGATGATGATGATGATGACAAGGAAGATGATGATCGTGATGATAAATCTGTAGTCAAAGTCGTCAAGGAGGAACATGAAAAAGAGCCAGAAAAGGATGGCACTTCTGATGTCAAACAAATCAAGGATGAGCAGAAACAGAAAGATACCACACAGGATGATGCTGCTGGTGTAAAACCCATCAAGGATGAGAAGACCGAGAAAGAGGCAGAAAAGGATGTTACCTCAGATATCAAGCCCATCAAAGAAGGGCAAAAGGAAAAAGAGACAGAAAAGGATGACACTTTTGATATTAGACTCACTAAAGCTGAGCAGAAAGAGATTGAAAAGGACCATACACCGGATATCAAACCTATCAAAGAAGGAGAGATGGAAAAGGATGCTTCGGATGTCAAGCAAATCAAGGGTGAGCAGAAGCAGAAAGATACCACACAATATGATGATTTTGATATCAAACCCAAAGATGAGATAAAGGAGAAAGAGGTGAAAATGGATGATGTGTCTGACATTAAGACCATAATAATTAAAGAGGAGGAGAAGAAGAAAGAGTATGACACCTCTGTTACTAAACCCACCAAAGAAGAAGAAGTGACGAGTAAGGATGATAGTTCTGCTGTTAAACACGCCGTGGAAGAAGAGAAGGAACAAGAGACGAGTAAAGATGCTATATCTACAATCACACTGATCAAGGTGGAGGAAAAGGATATAACGACAAGTAAGGAAGACATGTCTGCGGTCAAACCAACCATAGGAGAAGAGAAGGAACAAGAGGCATGTAAGGATGATACTTCTGCTTTGAAACCAGTCATGGATGAAGAAAAGGAGACAAGTAAAGATGTCAGTTTTGCTGTCAAACTCACCAAGATGGAGGAAGACGATATAATGACAAGTAAGGACGTGTCTGCTGTCAAAACACCCAAGGAAGATGAAATGAGCACTAAGGATGATACTTTTGTTACTAAACCCACCATGCAAGAAGAAAGAGAGAAAGAAAAGAGTAAAGATGATATTTGTGCTGTGAAATCGACAATAGAAGAGGGAAAGGAGAAAGCAGGGAGTAAGGTGGATGCTGTCACTGTCAAACTGTCCAAGGAAGAGGAAGTGACAATTCAGGATAGTTCTGCTATCAAACCCATCAAGGAGGAAAGAGATACAATAATAAGTCAAGATCATATTTCTGATGTCAAACCCATCGTTGAGGAGGAGAGCAAACCCATTTCTGGTCTAAAACCCATCACAGATGAGGAGAAGAAGGTACAGTTGGAGGAAGTTACAACATCTGATGTAAAGCCCCTCAAGGAGGAGAAGGAGAAAGAGACAGCAAAGGATGATACTCGTGTTATGAAACCCATTAAGGATGGAGAAGAGGAAATGGAAAAGAAAATAGAAGAGAGTGATATTTCTGATATGAAATCCACCAAGGAGCAGAAGGAAACAGAGACAGTAAAAGATAGCACATCTATCAAGGATGAAGATGAAGAGGCCAAAGAGGCGCAAAAAAGTGATATTTCTGATATGAAACCGATAAAGGTGCAGGATGCTAAAGAGCTGGAAAAGGGTGAGCATACCAAGGAGGTGAAAGAGAAAGAGCATGAAGTCGAAACCATCAAGGATGAAATGAAAGAGAAAGTCAAACAGGACAGTTGTGAACCTGAATCCATCGAAGAGGTGGAGAAGGGAGAGCCGAAAGATGGTTTATATGGTACAGAGTCCATTTCAAGAGAGGGGACGAAGGAGACGTACACTCCAACACATAGCACCAAAGACACAGGAGAAGATGATCCTTTTCAGTCTGACACCAAGACAGACGATAAAAAAGAGGTAGACCTTCCTGTGGCTGAGCCCTTGAAAGAGGATCATATTTCTGAGGCTGGTGCTGCTAAGAATATAGATGAAGACACTTCTGATGATACGCTTGTGGAAGTGCAGAAAGTGCAGCGAAGCCGTGAAGATACTTCTGCAACTGTGTCAAGTGAAGACAAGAAAAGACCGGAAGATGCCGTTTCTGTGGCTCTTCACCACACCCAAGAGGGGAAGAAAGAACAAGGTAAGGATGAAGAAGCAACGGTCATCACCAGTCAAGAAGAGAAGATGGAGAAAGAAAAAGACGACGCGCATGTTGCTGAACTGACTAAGGAACAGAAAATGGAGAAAGAACAAGAAAAGGAATACACGTATGAGACTGAAGATGTCAAAGATGAAAAGATAAAGAAAGAGGAGGATGAAATGTACGAGGGTGAAACTGCTAAAGGAAAAAATATGAAAGAAAAGGATATTGTTGATATAAAGACGGATGAGATGATTGAGAAAGAAAAGTACGACTCCTACGATGTAGAGCACACCAAAGAGGAGAAGTGGGAGAGAGAGGAATTACAGGAGAAAGACCTGGACAAAGCCACCAAACAAACTGCCCAAACAATATTAGGTGAACCAGTAATGGCATCTAAGTCAGATTACAAACCCACATTTCTGGTTCAGTCCTCTGATGAAGACCGGGAAGAGGAAGAGGAGGAGGACATTTGTATGGGAGGGGCAGGCTCCAGACCGCTGTCAGTGGACCTTAGGAAATCTGAACATGACCTCACCTCTGCAGGCCTTCTCGCACCTCAAGCTTCAGAGAAGCTGCCTAGTGACCGAACTAAAGAGCTCACAACTGAAAGGACCACAGTGACCGCACCTACACTTACAATGCAGGAGCCCTCTATTGATAAAGACATCAAAGAGGTGGGAAAAGAAGAATTCAGACTTTTACCTGAAGCGGACAAAAAAGTTACGACGACTGAAACCACGCCCGCACCGCTTGCCGTGCCAGAGCCGTCCTTCACTGTTGCTACATCAAATGAGGAACCAACCTCTAGTGGAATTATTTCTAAAGAAGAACCAGCTTCTGGTATCCCGATCTCTAAAGAGGAACCACTGTCAGATTCTGTTGAGAAAAGGTATATGTTGTCAACGTTATCAAGCACTGACAGTCAACCCAGGATTTCTATGCTTTCGAGCACTGAGAGCCAATCCGGTGTGGAGGAAACACCCCGACTGGAGAAACCGATACCAGCTCAGACAAGCTCAGCAGTTGTTCCTGAAGAAAAGACGAAGCAGGATGAGAAACCAGGCAAGGAAGCAGAGAGGGAGATGGAAGGAGAACGAGAGGTGGCTTCTCCAGGATTATCACAACGCTGTTCATATTTTATGTTGGATAAAGATTCAGAGAACATTTCCGAGGACGCTGGTCATGCTGATGTTGTAAAATCAGACAGTGCCACTGCAAAAGTGGAGGGTGTTGACAAAATGGCCTCAGAGGAAGACATGGTCAGTGGAAGCCTAAAAGAGGAAAAGCAAAACGTTGGCGCATCCAAGTATGATCCATATGAAAAGCCTGTCCCAAAACAGGATTCAGAATCCAGAGAGGAAAGTGGGATTGCCCTACGTTTTGATCATACGTCTGACATTGGCATTGATGATAACAGGAGAGCTAGCCAAACAGAGTCTGGTGGAGCCATGTTCCTCCTGGACGATCAATACAAAGAAGAGCCGCTGGCCTTCAGTAGAGTTGACTACAGCCCAGTGTCTCTTACAGAGAGTGAAAGAAGCAGCCATCACAGTCAAAGTGTCTCCCCTAAATACGAAGACAGAGAGAAAGGCCAAGAGGAAGAGAGTGAGAGGGAAGGAATAGATACACCTTGTGTTGAAAAGGGCTTTTCATCCTTAGATGTGCAAGACAACAAAATGACCCAAGCTGCTGAGTCCTGTTCTTATACCTTCAGTCTCAAAGAGGACAAACCTGAAAAATCGGAGAAAGAGAAAGAGGATATGAAGGAAAGCACTTCATCAGCCCCTCAAACAGGGGCTGCAGGAGATGATGATACAGATAAGGGTTCTACCAGAATAGATATCCATACACCAGACCTATCACTAAGACAGGAAGCACCCTCTCCGTCATGGAGCCAGTCAGACCGTGGCACCCAAGCCTCAACTGCGTCCATGTCTTTTGGAGAATTCACAGAGAAGAAAACCACAGAGAAAGAGTCATTGAAACACAAGATGGAAACCTGTGATACCGAAAGAGAGGGATCTCCCTCTGGTCGGTACTCGCCAGCGGAGAAAGACATTTTACCTCAGCATGCTTCACCTTGTGAGAAAGAGGCAACAGCTGGTGATGTTGCCACATCTGTAGGACATCAAATAGATGACAATGTCCTTGCATCTGACAATAGTCAAATTAGCAGCTCTGTCACTTGTAAATCTATGCTAGACTTTCCAGAAAGAAAACATAGCATGGTGGATAAAAGGTTACTTGTCGAGGGGGAAGATTTTAACGACGATGAGGATGAAGACGAAGAGGAGGAAGAGGAGGATGAGGAAGAAGAGGAGGTCAGTGACGTGGATATGGAGAAAGGTGCTAGAGAGCAATCTGAAAAGGAAATGTGCAGATGTAGCTCTGATGATACTGCCACCGCTAAGTTAGCAGAGAAAGAGGACTCAAATAAAAAATCTCATTCACCTGAATCAAGCCTTCTCAAAGAGGAAACACTGTGTAGACCTGCAGCTGATGATGCGTCCACTTCCAAAGCCATTGAGACAGATAAGCCGGACTCGGAGGAAAAATCCCCATCTCCTGAATCAAGGCCTCTCAAAGAGGAAGATACCTATGAAGCTACAACTGATGAGAGACCCACATCCAAACGTCCTGAGACGAAGAGTGAAGATGTAGACAAAAAGACTCCATCACCAGAACCAAGTCCTCTCAAAATGGATGAAATCTGCTTTACTACATCAGATGGCACCACTTCCCCAACGCTTCTTGAAACGAAGAAAGTGGAAGACGCAGACAAAAAGCATTTGTCACCTGAACCAACCGCTATGAAAACGTTGTCATCTGCTGAGGATGCTGCCTCCTCTGACGTGCTAGAGTCGAAAGAAGATGAAGACAAAGTGTCTCTATCAGCAGAACCAAGCTTTTTGACAAAAGAAGAACACTGTAGACCAATGGCCACAAGCAGCTTAACAAGCATCCCTGTGCCACCAGACCATGCAGAGTCTTTGTCCAAGCCTACAGCTGGCGCCTCCCCTCTGCTAACAGGCGGCTATGCCGATATCGGACAGAGCGGATCTGGAGGACGTCCCTCAGAGTCATTTGAGCATTCTTACAGTGAGGACAGTCAAGTAGGAATGAGGGAGGATAAGGAAGAAAGCCGCATGCTCTCAGACATCTCCCAACTATCCAAGTTAAGTGATGATAAATGTTACAGCCAAGGAGACGTTGAAATAGAAAGGCAGACGCAAACCCCATATATCACTACAAAACACGAGGAAGCTGCCTCATCAGCTTGCACATACACCACCATGACATACTCTTCCTTGACATACTCCTCACACAGTTACTCTTCACCAGCCTCAGCTTCTGTCCCTTCTACCCAACAGTTTGGAGAGGAAGTCGAAACGTTCATGACAATATCAGGCTCTGGTCTTAGGCGGGACTCTGAGGTACCTTTGGTCAAAGAGGAGCCACCCTTTGTCATAGAGTCTACAAGCTCAAGCTCTGGGGGGCTTCTTACAGATGAGTACATGGAAGTGACTATGAAACCTGAAACAACTGCTTCTAGTCTTTCAAAGGTGTCTTTGCCCAGTCAGTTTGAGACCAAGCCACCGTCTCTCGTCTCGTCTGCCTCTGCCAAAGAGATTGTGGAACGAGATGGTTCTACGAAGCCAGAAATGGACAAGAAGCAGAGCTCCGACAGTTTTTATGCACTTGAAACTAAGCTTACAACATCAGTTGCAGCGCCATTTGTACAAAGTACCCAACCAGTAAAACTGGCAGAGAGTTTAGCCACATCAGGGGCTCTGTTTGATGTCGCTCCCCTGCAGCGGACTGACTCCGCTGACAGAGGGTTCCAAGGGTCAGCAGAAAACAAGGAGGAGTCCGATACATGTCAAATGGAGGACAGTACCCTGCCATGTCGTATTGGATGTCAAAAAACCACAGTGGCTGAGCGAAAAGAGACAGTTTCATCAATAACTGAGTCATATGTAGTAGAAAGCACCACGCACGCTACAGAGACAAAGACAGTCACTATAACCTCTACTACTATGGTATCTCAACCTGAAGTGGTGACAGAAACAACACAACATACAGCCTCTGTTACATCATTGTGTGTTAGCCCTACAGAAGCTCTCAGTGGATCTACCAGAACCCCATGTGCCACAACAGACCTGTCCAAAAGAGAAGAGGAAAAAGTGACAAAGGAGGAAAGCCTAGACTTTAAAGAGGAAAAGAAAGATGGAGAGATTAAACCCCTGAAGGAGGACGCCATGGTGTCAGAACCTAAGGAAAAAGAAGCAAGGGAAAGAGATGAAAAGACAGAGTATGTTGAAGAAGTCAAGTGTGAAATAGAGGAAAAGAAATGGGAGGAAAAGACATGTAAAGACAACAAAGTAGAGGAGAAGAAAGCTACAATTGATCTAAAGACGAGTGAACGAGTAGAAGTCGGGAAGGAGGGAGAGGCAGAAAGAGCAGAGAAGAAAATGTTGGAGAAGCCACTAGAGAGAATGGAGGTAAGGAGAAAGAGTAGCATATCCGATTGGGAACTCCTACAGAGGCCAGAAGGCTGCCCAAGTGCCCCTCCTCCAGGTTATGGTGACGATGATGATGATGATGATGAGGAAGCAACGGAATGGATGACCACTGTCCATGGTATCTCTCTATCCTCCACAAAAGATACCTCCCACACAGATGCATCTAGCAAAGCAGATGGACAATCTGAACGCCCCTCTGACTTGTATACAGGAGCCACCTCCTCCTCTTTCTCCCCTCCGGGATACTCCTCTTGTGAATATAAACATCGCAAAGGAGAACTTTCTCCATCCTTCATCAACCCCAGCCCCCATCAGCTCTCCAGTGACGAGGGTGAGGAGCACGGACGTAGTGACCACTCCCAGGAAGGGGATGAGGACGATCGTGAACAACACTCTGTGAAAAGGAGGTCACACAAGCAGAGGCACCACCATACTCAGAGTCAACCCGGAGATGCCGGACAGGGGCCACAACAGTTACCTGGTGCCATGTCATCCGGGCTGGGTGTGACATTAGCTGGAGAAGAGACACCTCCGACATCAGCAAGCGAATCGTTGCCTTCGCAGTCGGATTCTGATGTCCCTCCAGAAACGGAAGAATGCCCATCCATAACGGCCGAAGGAAATTTGGACTCGGATGAAGACGCTGAACATCTGCCTGTGGACAAACTATCTGCTTCTGGAGCTGGTGGGGGGAACCATCCTCCTTCACCTCGGTCAACCCAGAAGGCTCATGACCCCCTACCCACCGCAATGAAGGACCCTCTTCCCCACCTTCCCCACCCGGACGTGTGCATGGTCGATCCAGAGGCTCTTCTCAATGACCATAGCTTCACAGAGAAATCTCTCAAGAAGGAGCACAAGACCACCAAGGTCCTCAGAAAGGGCAAACCCAAATCGGCGTCCCCTGCTCGGAAGGGGGAAGTCAGGAAAAGAGCCTCCACTCCAGCGAAGCAGACCTCTAAGGACTCCGCCTCACCCCGGTCAGCCTCTCTAAGGAGGAAGGACACAGAGAGGAGCTCCAGGCTGATCAAGATGTCTGAGACCCAAGGATCTAGGAGTGAGATCCACAACCCTGGGAAAGGCTTGGTCAATGGTGTCAAAAGTAGTTCAGGTGCGTTAATATTACTTTTTTAAGGGGATTATAGTGCCGTGTCCTGCAGAAAGATATTGCAAAGCTATATTTAGATATTTCCTAAATATGACAATAACATATTTCTAAATAATTCCTGGGCTTCTTCAAACTGTCCTTACATCAGATTAAACCAGATATAAAAGTATAATTTGCCCATTGTAAAAATATATCATCCAGTAAGTAAGTTATTTTCTTATACACTAATACTGATTTATATCCTGGTTATGTTCCAGGTAACAACTCTCAGAAAACGAGTTCAGCCGTCCCACCTGGGCCTCCCATCTATGTAGACCTGGCCTACGTGCCCAACCACTGCAGTGCCAAGAACGTGGACCAGGAGTTCTTCAAGAGAGTGCGGGCTTCTTACTACGTGGTGAGCGGGAACGACCCGGGCAGTGGAGAGCCCAGCCGTGGAGTTTTGGATGCCCTGTTGGAGGGCAAGGCTCAGTGGAGCAACAATTTACAGGTAGTTACACCATTTCTCATATTTCCTGCATGCAAATGTGTCCAGTTCTCATGTTCTCCACATGTTTGTGACCTCAGTATAGGTAAACAGAGAAGAATAACTAGGACATTTCGTGAGCGGGGTACACACCCTTCATAGCCACAGAGTTCCGTTTAGCAGCAATCCGTACATGCAGCTAATATAGATATACAATAAATACAAAATGTGGTATTTCAATATAGTGACTCTTGCCTATTTTTCTGTCTGCTGTCAAATTGCGTGATGTGCAATTGTAGGAAATAATAACTTTGTAATGTGAACAGGTATTAAGAGAGATTGGTAGTATTGCTAGCCCCAAACGTACCGAGGTGGGCTTTATGTAGACATTTCTTATTCCCATTATTCACTCATCCAGAATCTTTGTAAATTCAAACCAGTTGCGTTTTACAACATCACCAGTTTCCTACCAGGGACATTGTGATCAATTGTTTATGACTCAAACAGCCGTGGCATGAATCATTCCATAATGGGGACTTCAGTCACACTGATTTCCAAGTCGGCCACTTGAATTAGATTTGTGAACTTTGGCGAGGCTCGGTAACCGTAAAACCTCTGTATATCTTTCTGTCTCCGCCCAATCCCCTTTCTCTTACGCCACCTCCCTACCCTCTCCTCCTCTCCCCGCCAGGTGACTCTGATCCCCACCCACGACTCGGAGGTGACCAGGGACTGGTATCAGCAGACCCACGAGAGGCAGCAAGACCTGAACATCATGGTGCTGGCCTCCAGCAGCACCGTAGTCATGCAGGACGAGTCCTTCCCTGCCTGCAAGATCGAGTTCTGAGCTTCATAAGCCCTGCTGTGCTTTCCCCCTCCCATCCTCCCATCCTCCCCCTCCCTGTCATCTGTTCTCCGGGGGTAGAGCGAGGGCGTGCGGCACGCTCGGCTGCTTCACCGCTTCTCGCTCTCTCACGATGTTCCCAAATGTCTGGCCTAACACCTAGTAATAATTGGGGTAAAAAGTGTGTCATGTATAGACAACACTTTCTCTTTGATAATAGACATTTCCGACACACTTAACAGCGTACTCTCCTCACATCTAACAAACGAATGGACACTATTTCCCCCAAAATGCATTAAATGCATAATGCCACAATTTGTCTTTAGTATTAGTGGGGAGTACTGCTCACACTATTGGCTCACAATTGGAAAAAAACTCAAACTAAAATTATCCTTTAAAGGAAAATGGCACATTTATAATCCAAAGGGCCAAAACACATAAACCCCTTTTAGTTAAGTCTCCAAAATATCTCCTGAATGAATCAATGGTGAACCGCTTGTTGATCTTTAGATTGTATGCACAGTGTCTCAATTTGGCGGCTTTCCTCTCCGTGAGCTGTAACTCATCGCACGCAAAGAGACGGGATCTCGCCGCCTGCGATTCGTCCCAGTGCTCACGCCGCAGTAGTGTCCGGGTTAACTCGATAACGACGGAATGAATTGACGTTATGTAGAAAAGGATCATTCCTCGTCATTTGTCGTGACGTTTTAGGGAGGTGCCTGAAGTTGCCGCCCTTCGAGAACTAGCATCTCTGAAATCTTTCTTCTTGGCTTTCACATTTTAGCTGGTGCATGATGCTTGCATTTTAGCTCGGAGAATTGCATAGGGCATTTGTTTAGCCAGCCTCCTACAGTGTAGTGTAGATAGGTTACCACACCGTTTGGCTGTTTCTACGCTCGAGTGTTTATTCAGTAGGCGCCAGGCAAAGGGATGATGCTTCTGCACTAACCATAACTCCGCTGGATGTAATGGTTCTTTGGATATCTTAAGTCCTTGTCATGGTCTTTGTTGGTTGTATGTACTCAAGTATACATATAGGGTCAACATTTCTATATCAATTATAGAGGTTGTGTTCAATAAATTATATATTTTGTGACGATGCAGCAAATGATGAAAGTGAGGCGAATGCTTGTTTGTTTGGTCTTGCATTTGAGAGGAATGTTTAAAGGGTTAATTACATTTCCACCATTCCCTCAATTACATTGTACTGTCTATCAATATCACTAAGCGATAGGAAACGGTAGTGACCTTTGACAAATGTAGCAATGGAAGCTTGTCCGCCCGTTGTGTCTGAATGTTATGCCAATGGGAATTGCAATATACATATTTATTATTGGGGTTGTTTTTCAGGAAAGAAATGGCATGAGGTTCGAGAAGGCTGTTTTCTTGTGCCTTTAGGTCGTGGAATTGGGCCAGAGAGGGGGATATTTTAAACATGTCAGCCACTTCGAAGCGGAGCCAGAAACCAGGTCAGATCAAACAAAACGGAATATACCACTTTGAAACAGAGGACCAATCAGTTCGTACAGCACATAGTTGCTTGTCTCACACTGTACCCGCGGGCCCGACGTACTCACGAAACGGTAGACGTACAGACATCGTTTACGTTTTGGGAAATACATAGCTATATCGTCGTCATCCGATCGAGCTTTCATCCCGTACTCACCGAGAAAAAGTATCCAACCTATATGAATGTCTGCGTCTGAGGTGTCGCACCGAATAGGAACGCACCTTTCAGGATGGAGAGTTTAGGAGCCGGATCTTTGTAGTCAGTGAAGCACAGAGCGCTAGAATTACCAGTCAAATATACAGTCCCGCTACGAAGCTGGGTAACGCAAAAGCACGCTACATGTCAAATGATGTACAAGGTGCGTTCCTCTGAAACGAGCTTGGCGTTAGAGAGGAACAGCTGCAGGAATTGATGTAATTGTGATAAAACGTCACATTTGAATCCCCGGAATAATGTTTATTGAATGAGCATGAATGTGATGATGATGATTGTACTGGACACACTAATGGAATGTCTTAGACGTAGTTTTGAGTGTGTTTGAGTGAACGCTACACACTGAAGAGCTGTTTTTATAACGCGGCACAGTTTGTTTCCTCTCGTTGTGCAGCGATGACGTTGTAGTCGGGGCTCAGACAGGCCAATCACAGCCTGACACAGTAGTGTTCAGTCGGCCAACACGGTACATTTTGTAGGAATACAGATTTACATTCGCAGTTCATGCTGATGTATACAATTATTTTTTATTTACGCCCGATTGCTTCCCGTTGACGTTTTTTCTCTCGGCAATTGCTCTATGCCTTTCTGCTACGACGGCTCACCTCATGTTGGCTGAGTTGAGGCGAGGGATCGGGCCAGGCCGGGCGGGGCAGGCTTGGAGTTCCGCAAAAGACCGTGTTTGAGTCATAGCTTGGCGCCATCTGCCGACGCAAGGATGACGTGATAGAAGGTTCTTGCCAACCAAAGCAGGGCGGATCCCCTGCTTACACAGTATATCTTCAACCAGCTCCTTACCTCAATCTGATTCAAAATATGGAAATGAAAGCTAGCAGAAGGCAAGAGTCCATCGTCGCCTTGTGCTAGCCCGGGGCCAGCGCCATCTTCTTTCCCCGTAGAACTTACTCACAATGCTCAAGTACTTTATACCTCATGTTCCAAAGCCTCGACGCTATTGGCTCTGCCTGGCCCGCCTTAGAGAGACGATTCACAAGGTTTTCTTTCCGTTGCGCTTCTCCACTATCCATGTCTGCACTGTTTAAGCCTTGATGTGCATCTCATGCTTATGATGTTTCAGAGGCAGACATAGCTTCTTCTTTCTTCTCCCACTGGGGCGAATGTTTTGAGTTTCCAGATGCAGGTTGTACATTAAACAGCTGGTTACGCACAAGTACACACACACACACGCATGGTAGTTTAGAGGGACGGGACGTCCGAGGGCACACTAAGCAGTGCACACGCCCTCCGAGGGCGCTGAGAGGACAGTGAAGGCTCAAAATGACTCCCTTAGAAATAACACTAGTTGACACTTTTGAATTTATGAGCGAAAGGTCCTTTCCACCCCTTTTTCACTGCTGTTGGGATGTGTAAAAAGCCAGGAAGATGCTTTTTAATGTATGAAATGGCCTGATATGTCGTATTGTCTTTGAATAATGTTTTAAGTTGGCAGATTCCAAATACCTGGCCTTGGGAACCAAGGAATTGAACGCTGTGAAACACTCAATACTAAACGATATGACTATACAGAAGCTGAATGCACTAAACTGGAGATCTATTTTTCTGAATGTAGAGTTGGTACTGCCGTACGAATGCTGCTGGATCAAAACAATAGACAAAAAATACATTTACACACCAACAGAGCCAGAAATCAACTTGAGGAAGCACAGAAGGTGGGCAGATGCATTGTATTTCTGATTCGACAGACTGTCTGTCGTTTCAGTGACGCTTCAGTTCGATTTTTGACCTGGCAGAATGCGAGCCAGCTTCCACACAGTAACACCGAAAAAGTACCGCAGCTGAAACTTTTTCCTTGTCCTGAATATGACTTGAAACAAACACTTCAATACAATAATCAAACAAATGCTACATGTGCATAAATGTACTGTGCACAAATGTTTACATATCTCTCGAAAGATATAATCCTTCTTGCGATACGTTTTCATTTGAGCCGATTTTGTCGACAGTGCGATCAAAGCTGCTACACCTTGAACCAAGAAAACGACACAACATACAAGATACAAGAATGAAAAAGTGCATCTTTCAGTTCAGTTCAGTTCATACTTGCATTAAAAAGAAGAAACCATTTGGCCACAATACAGTGTCATCTGTCCATCTAATCTTTGTGCATGTGATTTATTTAGTTATAATCCTGAATGTAATTGTTTAACATGGGAATAAAAAAATAATAAAAAGACCAAGCTATTTTAAAGAGGTATATTTGAACAAAGTTAATCGTCTTAACTGGTACTGACATGACCTAATATAATACTGGGCTGTGCTTTTATCGTTTGCCCTATGAACATGTTAAGAAGACGCTGTACTACTTGTAGTTCTGTTTGATTCTTATTTTGTCATTGTATTAATCTTAGTTATGTTTCTCTTCTTCAGTGCAATATTGAGTATCTCTCTCTGTCTCTCTCTCGCTCTCTTTACATCTAACGTGTAAAACTAGAACTACTGCAGATTCATTGTAAAAGGGAAACAGCCTGGTGATCATCAATTAAAGAACATTGAAAAATCTAAACTGCGTCTCGTTTGTGCTCCTTTCTCAGGTTAGTCACTTTTGACAGTGCAGAGATAAGGATACATTTTCCTCTTATCGTCGCCTTGAAACGAAAACTCATCCGGGTGTAAAGGATTAAGCAGCTCCGGGCATCGTGTAATGAAGATACCAGACATGGCGTTGTATGTTAACACTGACTGAACTGACTTCATAATAATGGATACATTGGGGGAGGTTCTTTGGCATTACCCACGCCTTACTATTGGCCTGTTTTACCAAAGCAAAGCCAATTATATCACTTCCAAGTGGATCCACTGAGCCCTTGATGCAAAGATTGACAGTATGTGACCACAAATGTATTTTGAAACATAAAGATTTGTATGGTTATAAATATAAGAGCTAAATAAACCTTTAACATGAGATATGGTGCGACCTGAAAGCGGCAACGTGGTTATTTTCCAGCAAGAAGTTTTATATGTGTACACGCATACATTAAACGCCCTGCTTAACATTCATACAGTTCCATGCAATCTGACCTGGGAGGTTCCCAGTACAACCACAGTCTTCCACTGGTGGCCACCGAGTTTGAGGGTTAGGTGCCTTCCCCTACAGAGTTGTTGTTCGGATGTTCCCCGCCCAGATTTTGGGGGATTTAAACCTGCGACACTCCTGTTGCAAGCCTGCTTCTCTAGATTTTACACACCGCCATCTTTATACAGGTAGAATATGTTCGTGGGTAAACAACACGTGTGTGGAAGCAGTTTATCTAAAACCACGGTTCACGCTTCACTGGCATATTGGCCTCATGTGGCCATTCTCATTAGCTGCGATTAGTTCCAGCTACTTTCTTATGTTCCAGTAACCGAACAGTAATTCGACTTTGCTGTCATTTTGTGCAGAAAATCGGTTTTAACCCTCGGTGACCCAGATCTGACATCGCCAGACCTGCGTCAAACAATAGTGGCAAATAAATCTTGGCATATTGGAAACATCAGGACAATTCGGATCAACTAACGTATACATTTTATTTCAGTATCACGCACTTTGGGCTTACAGAACACTTTCATATATCATGTTGTTTAACAAACTAATATTCCTAAACGAACGTATAAAACACACTGCCATTTCC
>OMOT01074740.1:0-14419 GCA_900312575.1 Acanthochaenus luetkenii | reverse complement strand
CAAACACATGATTCTACTATAAGGGAGGGGGACGAGTTGAACATATCTATCCTTTAATAATCTTGTAATGCCAATAGTTGGCCACACACTATGTCGCAATACACTTATACTTGATTCAGCCATTAATTATATATGTTTTTCCACAACATTTTTAGTGATAACTTCATTGTGTACCAGGAGGTGTACTTACAAATTCCAACTAATAAAACCATCACAGGTTTTTGAACAGTCCCGCCCCTCCACCCTTCCCATCAAATAAAACTGCCTTTCTCTCCCTAACTGATTGGTTTACATTTTTGAATTATCCCTCCTGTGTTATTTCCCACCCCAGTATTCTGTTTCAACAGAAAATTCTATTAAACTTTTGTTGGGTATTTTTTCACATTACACATACAATGTCAAAGAAACATCAGAAAATAAAGTTCACCATTTTAGAAGCTCTATAAGAGATTCAGAGACGAAGTGATGTTGAGGATTCTACCGACAGTATGACTCTGAGGAGGAGGCGGCGGCACATTTTTTGATGAACATGGATCCAGTTTGAGTAAGTAATCGTCTTTCTTTTGCACTTAGAACTACGTTGCTGTACATGTTTGTTAGTTTCACCGATACGGGTGATGGTAAAGAGACAACAATGGCGGTTGTTTACGTTGAAACCCGCTGTTCATGTAAAGGGACAAGCTAACATTAGCTGATGCATTCGCATTGTTTGTTTGAAATTCTGAGTGTGTTTTTTCATTATCAAACGTGATATTTTGCTTTTTATTTCATCCTACTGGTTTTAGTAAAGGGACCAGTCAGCTGACTGTAGGCTACTTTGTCAGCTATGTATGTATTTCAGGGCATTTGATGAAAGCTAAACGTAACAGTTCTGATTTTATTTCATACTTGCTAGTTTCACCAACTCGACAAAACCTCTCAGTTGCCCCACACCCACAGTGCAATGGCTGACCATGTACTGTAAATGGCCAGAGTCAACTGATTATGTGATGGGCCTTTGGCACAGTTGTGTGTGTTCTTGTTGTTACTGAAGTACCAGATTACTTTTCAATTGATATCTGTTTATAGATATATACTACAATTGTAGATTGAAGGGTCAGTATCTAATTACAATAAATTACAGTAAAATTGTTGTTTTTTCTGCTCTCTAATTCAAGCGTAAACAATTTTTTACACATTGGCTCTAGATTTTTCTCAATTGGCTCAACATGTTTTTGTGTTTGGTTAGATGTTGTAACAAGAGCAGTTTTTCCATAACCACAAGATGAGTCGGGGGATGAGGCACCAGGGCCATCAGGCTCCAGCAGTACTGTGATCACCCAGCCCCCCACCACTCAGCCAGCCAGTCTCCAGCTGAGGCATATTTGATATTTGTAATAAAACTACTCCCATTGAGACAAAATTATACAATTTAGTTGGTTTTTACTGCTTTTATACTATGCACAACGGTGGGATATGATGTTGCACATGTCATGGCCAAAGGTTGCATTGTGTGCACATAGCCTCATGTAGTGGAAATGAGTAGTATTTTGCAGCTAGATTCCCTTTGAAGAGATAAAAAACCCATTTGGCACCCTTTGGGTACTTTGGGTATCCAAGTGGCCAAAATGGAGAATCCGCCTGCTCCTATCATCACTAAAACCTTTGTAGAATCTATGTACTTTGGTACAGTTGTAGTCAAGTTGCTGAATGAATTCAGTGGCATCTCTGTACATGGGATCAATGCTATCATGGTGTTATCCATTGTTTAATTTAGAAGACATTTTAGGCAAGGTTTATCTGAGATTACTCTGGCATAGTACCGTAACAGTCAGAAGGTTACTGACACTGGGAATATATTCTCTACGTTCTTGTCTATCCATAGACATACCTAATAGATGAAGCTATTCTCGTTTTATTTTTGGTATGTCTGTTCAGGCAAGCCTTCCCTCTCAGCACCCTAGGTAGGAACAGGTTAGTTTATTTTCATGTGCATATTAAACATAAATGTATTTAGAAAACAGTAAGTGTGCATTTAACTTATTTAGGTATTTAGCTACTAGCAAACACCTTGACTAATGCATTTCCTGTATAAAATCCTGACACTAAAACGGGGAAGTATGTGCAAGAACAAAATTATGCTCAAGTTGATTGAACATTTATTTAGAGCCTGGACTCCCCGCCATTTCCCAGAGCCTTTCTCAGGGTGGCTGGTTTTGTCCCATTTTAGTGTATTGTTTTAATGCATTACATTACATTACATTACATTACAGCATTTAGCAGATGCTTTTATCCAAAGCGACTTACACATTACATTACAGAATTGAGTAGACGCTTTTATCCAAAGCGACCTACATGTCATACCGTTGGCAGAGGCAGCAATGCAAGGTGCCAACCTGCTCAACGGGAGCAATTTGGAGTTAGATGTCTTGCTCAAGGACACTATGACAGATTTTTCCCGGGAGGAGCTGGACTCGAACCGCCGACCTTGCGATTGCGGGACGGGAGCTCTACCTCCTGAGCTACTGCCCTTTGGGAATTCACTGCCACCTCATGCTTGCAACCTGTTAATGCTACTTTTTCAGCAGTTTTTTCCTGACTGCGCTGACACAACATTTGTGACATTAAATTTGATGACGCAAAAATGTGATTATATGCATTAGAGTTTGTAACAAATCAAAGCCAGAGCCGACCAGAACCCAAAGTGGTCCAGCCCGAGCTTGGCCCAAGCCCGATGCTCTATATAATTATTTTAATCTAAGACCGACCTGGCTCGTCAATTTTCCTAATCAATGTCTGTCTGCGAGCGCAACTAAACCGCAAACTAGAGGCCTGTACTCTGGCCTGTAGGCCTACTCAACAACACTAATCGTGGAAGCAAAAGCAGCTGTTTTGTGAATAAAATACCTAAAGAAGTCATCATTTTACAAGTCCATTACAATTTAATAAACCACCATAGCCTATAACCTGTCTGTAGTTCTCTATATGTAAGTGCGACTCACCTTGATATTAAGGCTGCATCAGTCGTTTCCGAGTCCGACTAACTCGTCCAATACGTCCAAAAATAAAATAGATATTATTGACTAACTCACTCTTTTCTCACTTTGTCCTGCTATTAGGCTGCTGCGTGAACCGTCACATTTCTGGTGCATGTGTAGATGTGTTCTAGGTCTCATCCACACTTCATCTGTATAACATTTTGCTGTGGATTTTCTAGAAGAAACAAGTGTACATTGTCACAACCTATTGTCACTGTTTATCTTAGTATGAGCATAGTGTTACGCTTCCCTTTCTGTGACCCGGTAGTTTTGTGTGTCTGCGGGTTGTGATATCCCCCCCCCCCAATGTCTCTCACTGTGTGCTGGACAGGTACGCCCGTTTGATTAGTTCTCCCCGACGGTCCTCCCGCCTATCCCGAGGACGCTGGTCAGACGAGCACAGCAGTCAATCATGATAAAACTAGGCCTCGGGATAGGCGGAGGACCTTTGGGTAAACCAATTATACGGGCATACCTGTGCAAACAGTGAGAGAGGGAAAGAAGGAGGGAGAGAGAGAGAGAGCACAACTCAACAAAACTACAGGGGCACCGAACAGGGAATGTAACAATAACATTGAATCATTATCATCATCATCGTTATCATCATCATCATAGCCTAATATGGTTAAATCAAATCACTGTAATAATAATAATAATAATATAAATAATAATAATAATTGGGGGTCAATTGAGGCTGTCCTGTTAAGTTCAAGTTAATTAAAAAAATAAATAATCAGTAATCTGGGTTTTCTTCAGCATTCCAAAACATATCTGATAGGTCTCAATCTCAGCTCTGTCAGTGGGTTTGAAATCTCGCAGGTGAGCGTGTGGTCCAATATTATCTGCTGACTTCAGTGCTTCTGCATATCACTATCCCAATTAAATGCATAATCCTTGTCCAGCTTTCTGTCAAAGTTAGTCAGATACTTGTTGAATGCTCCCTAACGTTATCCAATATGCAAATTACAGTGTTGTGACTTTTATTCCTTTTCACTTCATCTTGCTATTGACTGATACATGTCATTGTGTATACATCATAACCAATCACATAGTGTTATACACTGACTTAAGATGAATTGTCCTGTAATTTAATTGGTCAGAAAACGAGAATTTATCATTGATTTGTGTGAGGTGCACATTTTGGCAGTGTAGAATGTTTGTAGAGTGGGCGAGCATACGTGCCCTCGGCAGTGAACGAGTTTAAAACGTTTTAGTTGAAACCTGTAGTCACCCTGTGCATTTTGGTAAAAATATCATGATAACATCAAACCATTGTGTATCGAACTGAACCTGAATGTATCCTTAGATCCCTATTCTCCATATGAAGATTTTTATTTTTTTAATATACTTTATATACTCAATATACAAATAAATTGCTATAATACTAAATATAATCATTTGCTTTGTATATACCTCAGACTTTTAAAATAAGTTTGTACAGCTCTTCAAAATGTGTCCAAGCTGTGTCTTTCCTGGTCTGTTGCTAAACCAGCTGTAGGTTCTGCTGCATCCCAGTCCTCCCTGACCCAGTCCAGGTCTGTAGAAGCTGACCAGACCACTGAGACCAGCTACCCTCTGCCTAGACCCTCGGAGGACCCCGACTCAACCTCTGGTGCCAAGGCCAAATCACCAACAAAGAAGAGGAGGATGCCTTCCAAGTCTCCCCAGAAGAAGAACGAAGGGAAGTCCTCATTAAAGAGGAAGAAGAAATCCAAGTCACCGTCTAGGAGTCACAGGAGGAGGTCCAGATCCAGGAGCCCTTCATGGTCGAGGTAGATGGATTGGGCTTTTAGTTTTATTTGAATTTAGATATCAGGATTATAATTTGTGATATTCAATGCATTTCAGGAGTTATTTTGTGTTGTAATTAACTTTTTTGGCGTACCAGCTTTCCCTCAACCCACCTCATCTACTTCTACTTCAGTTCGTGATTTCCCAGAATGCCTTTCAACAACCTCCAGAGAAAGGGCATGATCTTGTTGCTTTCAGTCAAAGGGGGCTTATGGGCATATAAATATAGCTAGCTAGCCAACTAGTTTGTGAACTTTGGGGCATATCTATGATGATCTATGATTTATTCATATAGCCCTTTATCACAAGCATTAGCCAAACTAGATCTACCTGAACAACAATCAATGGAATTACAGAATAGTATAAGACAAATATAGGGAGACAGAACAAAGCACAATAAACATAATATAACATTTTAGCAAACCATAGTATGCCTACCTGTTCTACAAGGCCTAAACAACCAGGCACCACCAGCCTTAGACCTTCGAGGCATGCAAGGAAAAACTTCCAAGAAAACCTTATTAGTTGAAAAAATGGAATAAACCTTGGGTGGGCCAAATCAAAGACGAATCCCCCACCAGGACGGCTTAGCGTGCAATAGGTGCCGGGACAAATAGTGGAATGCACAATAGCATAGGCAATGACAGTGACATAGGAAACAGATATGGTGATAGAGGCAGACAGATGGGGTCACGGTCGGTGAGGATGTCCAAAGAACGAGGCGCTGCGATCGTGTAGTAATAGCATCAGGAATGGGACAATGGCCAGCAATAATGATCGTAGGGGAAGGGGCAACACCCATGTCCATTGCATGGTAGGAACATTGCACCAGTGTCTGAGAAAAGAGAAAATACAGCAGACACACTCCAGCTAACATTGACGACCATAAGAGCCATGGCAGGAGCTGATGACCGTAGGGGCTAGGGCTGGAGCTGGTGACCATAGGAACTGGGACAGCCCCAACATCCGCTGCATGGTAGGAATACTGCAAGTGTCTGAGAGAGAGGAAGCATAGACAGACAGACACAGACACTCCAGCGAGCACCGATGACCGTACAAGCCGGGGCAGTGCCCACATCCACTGCATGGTAAGAAAACTGCGACGGTGTCTGACAAAAGAGGAAGCACAGGCAGACAGACACAGACTCTCCAGCCATCATTGATGACCATAAGGGCCGGGGCAGCACCCACATCCACTGTATGGTAGGGACACTGTGACGGTGTCTGAATCCAGTCAGTATTATAGTGCCCTGCGTTTTATTACTGGTGATGGGTTTCTCACCCATCACTGTGTTATGTATAGCAAAGTTGGATGGCTGTCCCTTGCCACTCGAAGAGAACAACATTCTCTTTTTATTTTTTAAGTACTGACTGGCAAGCTGCCACTATACCTGCTCTCCATGTAGACTGCACATGTTTCTCATCGTACATTTTTAATTGTAAATGAAGATAACTAAATGTTGTTTGTGCAGGTCAGTGGGCCGGAGGTCGCGGAGGTCACTGTCTCGCTCGGGTTCGCAGGGTCGGCAGAGGACTGCGTACAGCCAGAGGGACCGCTGGAAACGAGAGCCGAGTCACTCCCCTGTACTCATCCTCCGCAAAAATAGATCCCCCACCCTGAAACACTGCAGCACCAGCAGCAGCCCACCACGCATCACTGAACTGGGTCTGATTGCATGAAATCACTCATTGGAATATTATACATTCTAAATTATTTCCTTAGTTGAATCATAATTTATTCATTTAAATGTGTTTTGGCATTTGGGGAGTTAATTGCTTTTGGTTCAGCATAAATATATAAGGAAAAAGAATACTGACTGGATTCTGTATTTATTTAATTGAATTTACTGCTGTTCATTTAGAATTAATTTAGAATTTGTATCTTAATGAGACTGGCCTGTGTAGCTTCCTTTGTAATTGTGATTTAGTTACTTCAAAGTTAGTCATGTAGTGTTTCTGTTATTTCATCAAATCTGCCGACCTGCTGTTGAATGAAATCCTTGCAAATGTTCATTCAACCTAATTTTTACACATGAATCATGAACATGTATCCCAACCATCCATCCATTTCATCCATGCTATCCTAACTAGTCTCTTTGTTAATGCTGTGTGTTTCCTCAGATAAGGACCAGTTGTTGGAGATTGCCAAGGCCAATGCTGCTGCCATGTGTGCCAAGGCAGGCATGCCCATCCCTGCCAGCCTGAGGCCCACTGTACTGCCCCAGCTGCCTCTGGCCCTGCCCAGTATGGCCATGAATGCCACTGTGGCCAGTATGACTGCCGGTATAGGTTTGACTCTGGGTTCCCTTCTACATGTTACTTCTGTCCAATTGTTGGTCCATCCATCTATCCAACCATCCATCCATCCAACCATTAATCTGTCCACCCATCCAGGCTTTTCTAAAGGCTTCGGTGCTGAAGAACAGACCATGATAGGATTGGAAAAAAAACATGTCCACATACATTCGCTTTAAGGAAAACATCATAAACTGTTCAGATCATCATGTAATAATGGCGAGTTGAATGATACTTTTCAAAGAAATACACTAAAATTGCTATTTTAAAAGAACTGAGCAAAATGCAATTTTCCCCTATGCCTGATTGTCATAGATAGTAAAATAGCAATGTTCTTAATGCTTGGTGGCACGGTGGCTCAGTGGTTAGCACTGTCGCCTCACAGCAAGAAGGTCCTGGGTTCAAATCTCGCCTGGCTCTTTCTGTGTTGAGTTTGCATGTTCTCCCCATGTTCGCGTGGGGGTGCTCCGGTTTCCTCCCACACTCAAAGACATGCAAATAGATGTGTTTGTGTGTGGTGTAGTATATGATGTGATGTACTATGTATATGATGCATGCAATTTAAAGCCCTTTGAGACATGCTTGTATAAAAGTGCTATATAAATAAAACATGATTGATTGATCGAATGCTCTCCAAAATTGATATACATTTGCGGGCAATGTCAGAAAGAAAAAATGGTCACTGCAGCCGATTGATGACATTGATAACTTACATTTTGAGAAGATGAATTTATTTCATCCCCTTTTTTTTCTCCTTGGCCCATCTCTTATTATCTTTCTCTGTTTCTATTTCTCTATTAGCTATGACAGCAGCCCTGTCTAGTATGGGTGCTCTGGCTTCGCTGCCCCCACTTCCCTCCATCACCAACAAACCTCCCCCTGGCCCATACCAACCCAACATGGCTGCCTTGGAGGAAGTGAAGAGGAAGGTGGCAAAGCAGGCCAACAGCATCAGCATCAAAGAGTTTACTGATGTAAGGCTTCAGGGCACATATTATACAGTTTACAGTGCAGTTTCTGTATGTGTTTACTAGAGCTTCACCATACACTAGGGCTGTTCGATATTACGATATATATTGTGGGACGATAGAATAATGTCTATCGGTATATATTTTCCTCTATCATTTATATCGCCATTGTGGCAAAAAAGCAGCAGAACTGCTTTACTGCAGTATTTTATGTCATTCCCGACGCCGATTTACGTTCTCTACATGTGGGCTGGAATAACAAACACACATGGAGGAGCATGACACAGAAGGAAACTCTATAGAATGTTTTAACTGCCTGTTAAACAGTTTCAGTCACGCTAATTATTCCACTAATTTACAACCAGAAACATTTTTATCTGATGGATCATCAGCTTTTATCACAAGCGTGGCTCAGTATGTGATTGGGGACGCTTAGCTCCGCTATATTTGACCACACACTGAGAATACAGTTATTTTGACTCAATGCTGGGTAAGTACCGTAAAGACACAATGTATAGAGTGGCTGGCTGGACCATGGTTTCACAAGAGACAGCTCACTTGACCTCAGTCATACCGGGCTATGAATAATCCACTATGTTTTTGCTGTCTTTAGTTGACTTCTAGATGGGTGAATTCGTATTACTTTAAATTCTACATTAGCTCCTTCTGCTGATGACCTTTGACAGTGTTTGGATTAGTTGGAAGTTCATAAATAAAAATGCACCCAATTTGATATGAATTTTTTGTGAAAACGTTTGTATAGACACATTTTTAATTGAATATACAGAAAACGTACTATATCGTGATATATATCATTATCGTGATATGAAATTACCCATATCGTGATAGAAGATGTTGTCCATATCACACAGCTCTACCATACACAGGAAAAGCGTCGGAGTGGCTGCCATTTTATGTGTACTGTTGGGCTAGCCTCCATATAAACTGACTTACGGCAAGTCACTGAGGCAAGCGGCTTTTGCAGCAATGACCAAAGCAATGAAAAACTGGTGTCTTATGCCATCTCTGTCGCCCTGCTGCCAGCTGGGATTCTACTTATGGATTGTTGGACAGATTTTGGTTTAATTGCTTTATATTACTGTTGGTAAGTCGTCACATTTGATTACTTAAACGAGAGAAGCACAATCTTTGATAATGTTATGTTAACCTCGTTGCCATTGTCAGCAACTAACCCTTTTAGTCATTTGATGGTGTACTAGCCAAATGACCACGGTAAACAGTGGAGAGCCTGTTCTATCCATTCAAGTTCTGTGATTTATACATTCACCAAGTTCAAATTTAGTGCAAAAACAACTTAACTGACATTTTTCAAAACACTTTATTTCAACTTAACTTGTAGATATGACTCAAAGCTTATTTAGAAAAATATACTGTATTTACAGAGGCTTTTTGAGTGTCTTTTGACATTTCTAATGATGGGTTTTACATGAATTATTGTGAAAAATCAGCGATCGATGCTGTACAACATTTTTACTACCGTAATCCCTTTGTACATTTCGGACTAGTTATTCATCAGAATGAAACAGGAAAATGCACTGTTGTGATGTGCAAATTCACAAATTTCTTATAAAATAGTAGCTAATTGTAATATGTTAATAACAAATAAAAAAGTAATAGTGTTTGTATTTGTGTCCATATTCAATATATCAAGTTTCATTCTGCTAAGATTCAATCTTTTTTTCTTTCCTATTCACTGGTGCCTCGTCTTAAAGGGGAAAGCTTGAGAAGCAGGAGTGAGATCTGAAGGCTCAAGATTTGCTCAGGTTAAATATAATGAATGACATTGTTGTTCAGGAAGCCGACTACAGACTCTTGCCATTTGGAAATTACACTAGTCAATATTGTAATTTTGATTAATTGTACAGCCCTAGTGTGTACCAGGTCTAACTCTTATGTAATTCCTACTACAGAAATCAATGGAAACAACTGTTATAGGTTTATAGTCTGGGTGTAGGACTAGAATTTGGGTTAGGTACAATTTAGTGGAGATACTTATTTTAACAATGTGCATGCTTGTAGACGTGTGCTTGCTTGGCTGTGTGTGTGTTCACTTGACCATGACCTTAAGGAAAAGATAGGAACATTTTAACTGAAAAATGTGATTATCAGCAAGAGGTTGATAACACTGTTTGTGTGTGTGTGTGTTTTTTTGTGTGTGTAGAAATGCAAGATGATTGTGGACAGTAAAGGGGAGCTGCCAGTGGCGAAGCCTCATGTTTCAGATGAAGAGGATGATGAGAAACCATTTGGAGCATCTGCTCTTCGAGAGCAAAAAGCCATCAGCTTCAGCATAAATGTAACATACAAACACACACACACAAATATCTCTACTATATTAATAGTCGTGCTCTTGTAGAAATATTGATGATGGGGGCAGCGTTACCTTGAATACAACATGTTTAATGCAGGATTAAAAGGCATCACAGCTCCCTGTACTACAACTCCCTTGGAGCAGTAATTTGTTACTGTACTCGTTCCATTAGTTTTGTGTTCCTCATACTAAAATCAGGATGAGTCAATTTCCTCTCCTGTGAATGATCTGTGTGGGAAACCCTACCTGGAAGACAGTGAGGCAGATGGAAACAGAGGCAAACTCAACTCGTCTTTTGACAAAACATTTAAATCTACACCAAAATGATAATTGGATATGGTGGAGAGATAACCAGAGCTGGAGAACGTCCAAATCCAATCAATCAATCAATCAATAAAGCTTTATCTGTATAGCACATTTCACAAGAGCCTTGCGTCAATGACGCTTCACAGAATAGTTAAACATTTAAATTAGAAATCATAAAAAAACCGAATAAAACAAACAAATGTAATAACTCAAATACATTAAAAGTTAAGAAAACTTTCAAACATAAAAAAAACCATTTACAGTGTCATGAGTAACAAGAGTTCAGTATTAGATTTGGTTAGATTGCACTTTATTGATCCCCTAGGGGAAATTCAGGTGTCACAGCAGGTTCAGGTTCACATTACTTTATTTCTACCCATAGGTACATTTGTTTGCAGAGAGAGTCACAGTCTTAAAACAATACTTATAATTACATGAAATACAAACAAGCAAAAAAGTAAAATGTGTGATACATTTTGAGCAATTACCTCAAATGAGTCAAATTTGTACCCGGGCTCGGAGGTCAAATTAACACTAGATTCAAGTATGGAAGCAACGCCACCTCTTCGGCCAGTTGTTCGAGGGTTGTGGGTGCATATATTCATCAGTCTTAGCCATGTTTCAGTCAAGCAGAGTACACTTAAATTATGATCTGTAATAAGTTCATTGACAAGAGTTTTTAGAAGTAAGAGAACATACAATATTTGAGTGGTTTATTTCTGTTGTAAAGTCAATTATTCCGGTTAATGTCTGTCTGTATTTGGCAGAGACCCTCTGTCTGTGGATGGCAGGGATTATATATGTCTTTTGCTGCCATGAATCAGAATCATTACAGTATTGTAGTCCAGACTCAGGGAAGGGTAACAGTGGAAATGTCCTTACACAGAGAGTTTGGACTAGTAGGCCTGTGTCATTTTCGGATTGACGGTTATGTTCTCAGCCAGCCTACAAGCTCCAAGCAAGCTTGGGTGTAATCCATCTCTTTAAAAAAACTGGGGACGTTCCCAGAGCAAATCAAAGTTATCAATAAAATCCATCTGAATAGTAGTGCAATGATCCTTAAGCCATGTGTGGAAATTAAGGAATCGTGAGAATTTTCCACAGCCACGGTTGTAGGTGGCCGGAGACAAGGATGCGCTTACCAGTCGTTGAGTGCCCCGGATCGCAGCGTGCGAGTGTAATTAGATACAATGTGTATGATCACCTCCTTTGCACTTGTCCAGGGCCATGGGGACATGACGGTTCATGTCATGGATCAACGCGCCAGGGAAACATGTGGCTGTTCTTAATCCATTACATCTCGCATGATTGAGCTGCTGACGATCAGGATGTTAGCCTGTATACTGTACTGTGCGTTGGTAGTTTAGATTTAGCAGGACTCTGTGATGATCAAAGACTACAACAACTGGATTGATGTTAATCCAAAACATTAGCTAATGTTATAAGTCAGCTACTTCATGTTATTAATATTTATCTCCAAACCAACTAGGTCCATAATGTTAGCTGTCAGCTACATTAGATTTATCTCCAATATTATAATTGTGTAAAATGTATCTGACGAGTTTTAACAGTAGCAGTTTTAACCAAGTCTCATTTAAGTCTCATAACACTAGTGTTAGATGGAAGAAACACAAAGACCAGCCGAGCTCTGTTTTCATCTACTTCACTGTTTTCCAGGTAGGGTTTACAACTCAGAGTTTTACATAATAAAGCAAATTCATTTCAAGGGGGTGATAACAAAACAAATGACTTTTATTGGTAACTGTAACATTATTGCTGAAATTGTAATTTGTTACAGTACTTGTTACTTGGAAAAGTAATAGTATTAATTAAAAAACCTCTCCTCTCCTTTCCTCCTATCAGAACACGTCAGTTCGTCCAGCAGTTCGTAGTGATGCAGGCATGGCCAAGGAGTTTCCAGTGTCATCAGGATCTCAGCATCGTAAGAAGGTCTGATTAGATGTTCTCTGTTTGGATCTTATTAACAGTGTTGGGATGCTACTTTGAAACGCTATTTTCAAATCTCTAGTTTTACGAGCTACCGGTTACTTCTCATTAGAAGAAGTTGAACTACAGGAAAATTACCCTAAAGTAGAGGTCTGTACGGGACTGTTTTTAAAATTCTGCTCACACAATATTCCATCACACTCCCACACTGAACTGACCTCAATCCTGCCCCCTAAAAGTTTCATCCTGCTCCCGCCTGCACATCTAAAAGTTTAATCCTGCTCCCGCCCGCATTCTAAAAGTTCTGTCTGCTAACCGCTCCGGAAAAGTTTTTCCCTGCTACATCATATTGTAATGTTCTAGCCATTGAGACACGACTGTTCTTCTGTGTTTGGGTAAGATGGCGGAGGCGGTTAAGCCTCACCCATGCCAGTCTAGGCAGGTCCACCCCAATAGGGGGAAAGCCGACATCTGGGATGAAGTCATGAGGATTAGAGGTGTTCTCCTCCCACTCCGTGCCCCAGATGTAATCTGCCCATCGTGCCGCACCAATGTTAAGGTTGCCGCATTGCTGCAAGAATTCCTGTGCGGCAGGCACAAATGGGTGTCTCAATTTGAGGTGGTGGGGAGGCTCAGCTGTTACAGCGAGCCTTTCATGAGGCAGATGGTTCGGCTCCATGGCCCGGCCTGCAAGAATGGGAATATTGTCCACAGGAGTGGGGCGCAGGCATCCTGTCACGATGTGTAGGCACTGCGACACCATACCGGTGCGCAGTACTCACTAGTCGAGTAGACATGGACCAGGGCTGCCATATGCAATGTTCTTGCGTTGGCTCCCCAGCCTGACCCGACTAGTCGCCTCATCAATGCCACATGAGATGTTAACTTCTTGCACAGTGACTCGAGGTGTCTGCGAAACGTGAGCGACCTGTCCAATGTCACGCCATGGTAAGTTGGCTCAGCGCAACATGGCAGGGGTGTTCCGTCAATATTAGGGATGCACCGATGTGAAAATTGTGGCCGATACCAATAACCGATGTAAAATATTTATTTGCTAAATTAATAATGAATAACTTACAGCAACTTGTAGCCAGCATCTTGGTTTTCATGCCCAACTCTCTCTGTATGTCTCTCAGCCGAGAGGTGGCAAGTGGAAAGTGCCTAAAATGCCAGACTGTTTTCCTCCCAATAGCCACAGTCAGCGATGCTTCGCTAGCTTAACACTCCATTACATTACATTACATTACATCATTTAGCAGACGCTTTTGTCCAAAGCGACTTACAATAGTACATTTTTTCATCCACATCAGTCAGACCAACTATACATTGTGTACTGCTAGCTGCAGTGTATGAGTCATGCAGCCCAGGCTTTTAACACCACAGTCGTCCGTTGCATTCTGCATATATGCACATTCTCTTTTGGTATTCTCCACTGATCGAACATGCTGCCAAACGCACTTGTTATGGCGGTACCTGTATGTGAGCCATGAAATCCCTATGCATGCAACACAGCTCTTTTAATTTAGAAGTTCATCTGACTGACGTCGGAGCTCCATATGTCCGTCGTTAAGCTAATGTCATGTGTGTGGCTACCATGTCTTGCAAAGCAGGGAGGGAAACTTCGGAAAAGTAACGTCGACTCGGAAGGCTGCATCGCAGTTCAATGTGCTCTATTGACTGTCGAAACCCTCGGTCCTCCACTATGGAGAATGGCTGGTCGTCCAGAGCGATCATCTCCATTGTCTTGCTTGTGATTGACTTAG
>OMOT01074735.1:0-13401 GCA_900312575.1 Acanthochaenus luetkenii | reverse complement strand
TAATTTTAAATATTATTATTATTATATTATGCCAAGGCAGCTTATGTTTTGCCCACATTCATAGTGGACTCCACAATGGTGTATTGATATATTGTTATTACATGTGGATTATCCCCAACCTCTTCTGATATTTATTAATGTCACAAATACTCTTGTTAGTTTGCTTTATTATAAGAGTATGTCATTTTATGTAATTTATCATTGAATAAGAATATCATTGTGTGTGATTGCCAGTGCAAAGAGGGAGAGAGAGAGAGAGAGCAAGAGCAGGAAGAACCAGGTGAGAAAATAACCTTGATAGTGGGGAGAGGGTTGTGTGTATGAATTTTAAAATAACACTGTAAATATCAAAGGCTGTTTAACCTACAAATAGTTAAAAACTGTCTGAGGTATGAAACTATACCTGAACACCACCACAAAGAAAAGTAATCCTCTTGTCATATGTGGCCTATCTATTTGTTTATTACACCTGAAGGAAGACATGTCTACTTTCCTCTAAGCTCTGCTTCTCCTTTCACCAACTGTTCACAGAACAGCTTTAGCTAATTGGTTCTAAACTTTTGACATCTCTATCGACTGTTTAATTTAGCTTGGTCTGGGATTTATTCCCCCCATAGGCTACCGGAGACAATTTTTTATATATCTAAACTTTTGAATAAATCATATGTGAGACTATATCATTGTATTTCATTGTTGTATTTTTTCATCACACATGAAATACATAATAATTTGCATAATACTTTATAATACTTGATTATGTTTATTTAGGATCCTCATTAGTTATTTCATCAGTAACAACAATAAACCAAGTTATTGCTTTGTGGCTGAACATTAAAGTAAGTTTTCTCAAATTTGATTGCGTCTTTCTAGTCATAACTGAGAAGTTGATGTATATGAATAAATGCTTTTGTTAACAAATCTAAAATAGTCAGCAGAGAGTAGCTTAACAAATTGACAACTCTTACAGTAACACACTGACACGCTGTTGTGTGTACATTGGCAAATCAGTTTGGGCTCTAGGGGCTGAGCCCCCCTAAAGGTCTGATCCTAGAACCGCCCCTGGTACATACCTCAAATGTGGCCAGCGGAGAAATGACGTGTTGAAGTAACGATATAACATCTGGACTGCTCATAGCAGATCTGTCATCCCTTTTCTCTCTAAATACAGATATTCCCTCTACCATCTCTACTTCTACCTGAGTAGTGAAACAGAAGTTAAATAACCCGCAGTGTGAAAACAAATACCATGCAGTGCTGCAAAACACTAAGGTGGCATTCGTCTAAATAAGACCATCGCTTAGATGTACCCTTACCGTGCTGTGAGTCCACTTACTTTGCTGAACAACATATTGTAAGCGTTATTGTGTTGAAAAGCCTTTTGTGAGCAAATGCATCTACATTTACCAAATGTGCTGTGCTAAATTACGCAATGCGCACCTTTTCTCACCAGCATGTAGTGTGAATACATGTTGATAGGCAGCCAGGTGACGTTAGGCAGATGGCAAATTTTGAATATTCCAGTGTTCCATTACTGCCTTGAGAGTGGCAACCTTGTTGACACCTGACAATATATGCTGGGTGGCTGGGTTTATGGTCAATAACATTTGTACACCATAAATGGGTGGGATGCTACATGTGTATGACAAGATATTGGCCTCCCGCAGTCACTTTGATCCCGGTTCCCAAATGTAATGACTTAATGGTACCTGCTATTCCACTTAGAATGTGCTAAATGTTACGTATGTTTACTGGAGAATGGGTGGCAGGAACTACACCACGCATTTTTGTGTTACAATGGCAACGGTTGGTTTGCTCAGCAGTGCTGGGAAAAAGCATTTTTCCTGGATTAGGGGAGAGTGGTGGAGGGAAAGAGAGAGTGTTTGATGCCGCACTTAAATGAGATTAGTGTGGCTATCATGTAAAACAGGTGTGGTTACTCAAATCTAGCTGTGTGACGCCTCCATCCTCTTTCATTTTTCAGTCATTTTCTTGGTCCCTTTGTAGATCAAGGAAGAGCACAGTCTTTATTTTGTAGGTGATTTTATTAGTGACAGTTTAGGAAGATTGGATTACATAACCATTCAATACGGGATCGTCCCCTGAATACTGCAGAATTACAAACCGCTCCCACCAAGAGCATGATAAGAAACCCATTGTTCCGGGTGTCATCTTGTGACGTGAAACTGTGCGGCTACTGATATTCTTTGCAGGTGTGCGTCAGTAATATCTCTCCACGGAGAGTGTGGTGAGCGTATGCACGCATGCAGACATACCCATGCGTACATACCCATGCGTACATACCCGGCCTTGCGAGTGTAACGTACCAAAGTACACTGTCAGTAAAGTGTGTGCCGTGCACTGTGTTGTGCTTGGCTCACACAGCAGTTCGTCACTCTGGCCCTGGGGAGTGAGAGTGTCCGGGAACTGTTAGTACGTTACTGAGCACCTGCAGAGTGGACGGGAAGACCGCAAGGAGACAGACTGAGTGTGTGTGTGTGTGTGTCTGACACACACACACACTCAGCAGTGCTTAATTGTTTCCTCCACCTCCAATCTTTCACAGAAAAAGAACTGCATCCCCTTATAGTGTGACTCTGACAATATGTCCAGCATAGGAGGCAAAGTGCTTTTCCTGTAAAAGGCCCTATGATGATGCTCACTTTCCCTCTCTGGTCGGACATGGTGTGGCAAAGTGATACCTCCGCCACACTTTACGTCACAACAGGCATAATGCAGTTGTCTAATTGATTATTTCTATGTCTTCTTTCGAGGTAACAACCAATTTTTGCCAGTAATCAAATAAAAACTTTGCTGACTCGTTGTTTGACTGAACAGTAATGTATAACTCTTTACTTAGCACTATTTATTTCCCTCACTCCCTTTTATGCTGGGATTTTATTGTGTTGAAAAGCCTTTTATGAACAAATAAATCCACATGTACCATAATGTGCTGTGCTAAATGATGCACTGCACACCCTTTCTCACCAGGCAACTGCGAATGAAAAATCCACCCTATTCTTCTATATTCTTGCATAGTTAGATATCATCAATCATTGATGTTCAATGCATTTCAGGGGTTATTTTGTGATGTAAGTGTTGTAATTCACTTTTTTGGTGTACCCACTTTCTGTCAACCTGTCTTGTCTACTAGTCCAGTGATTTCCTACATTTCCTAGAATGACTTTCGACAATACACAGAGCAGGAGGTTATCTGTGCTGTATACATGTAGGCGGAGAGAGAGCAATAGTGATAGCGTAGTAAGATTTACCAGTCGAGAAAAAAGTGAGATTTGAGAGATAATGATGTGTGGTGCCGGGTTGTTCAAATAAAAAAAAGTAAAAATAAAGCTCTATTGAGGCTATTGTTGGTGCAGAAATTGGTATCTCTCTCTATGTGATTGTTGAACGTCGGTGCAAAATAGTGAATCTAGATTCCCCTTCAAATCTTGAATAATAATGATGGCAAATTTGACCTATTTTTGAGTGTTTTCAAATCATGATGACTATCAAAAAACATAATTATTGTTCTATTATTTGCTATTACTACTCTCTCTCCCTCACGCATGCATACAGACAGACACACACACACACACAGCCAACCACACACACACACACACACACACACACACACATAACAGTAGATTCTACCCGCAGCACTTGTCTCCTGTCCCGCGAGACTTTGCCAGGTGTGTTAATTGACAGCTTTGATACACTGATATTGTGTTAAAAGAAAGAGAACGCGGTGTGATGTCTAATCTAATCTGCTCAATTTGTACAGAGCACACTTCACCATACTGATTAAACCCACCTGTAACTAAATCAACAAAGATGAAATGCTTTAAATGCTGGAAAAGTGATCGCATTATATACAACGAAAAAGAGTCTGCACACCGTAATATGCACCAATACAAAGGTGATGTTTCAAGCATCAGACAAAGTGTTTCTTTGCACCATTAAGTACTCATCAATACCCATTAAAGGCTACATCGTGTGATCTTTCACCTAAGCCCAAATAGGCATTCAGCATGACGCCAGCCCAGAATACAGAAAAAAGACACAATCTAAAATAGACATTATATACAAAGGTGGGCGATATATACAAAGTGAAGATTTACAATACAAAATGTACATGAATTACAATGAGAAAACATGATTGTCCATCAGGTGAAAGAACCATCATAATGTCACACACCTTGGTATCAACACCTGTAACTGGATCCTGGATTGTTTGACCAACAGACCGTAGTCTGTCAGGTTAGACAACCACGCCTTCTCCACCCTGACACTGAACACTGGTGTACGGCAGGGCTGTGTGCTGAGCGCCTCTCCTCTACGCCCTCTTCACCTGCGACTGCGTTCCTGTGCATGGCTTCAACACCATAATCAAATTTGCAGATGACACCATGGTTGTCTTAACACTAACAAGACCAAGGACCTTATTGTGGACTACAGGAGAGCACAAAGGCTGCAACCACACCCCCATTTATATCAACTGGTCTGAGGTGGAGCGTGTGTCCAGCTTCAAGTTCCTCGGTGTCCACTTCTCCGAGGACCTGTCTTGGACCTCAGTGTGGTACAGCAGCTGTACTGTCTCTGACCGGAAGGCCCTGCAACGGATGTAAAGAATGCACAGGTACCCAAACAAACATAATTGAATACAGATAAGACAGCCACTTAATACCGTCATCCTTCCACCTACTGCCCTCATCATATGCATGTAATTAATTAAATGTATGTTGCTTTATGTTTGCACAAGCTGTACCATATCAATTAATAGCTTGGGCTTGCAATGAGCCATAATTAGACAACAGCACATACTAATGAGATCTTGTTTTAATCATCCCAATGACATGCATAATCACCCACCAACCACAAACTGCATTTTTTAGCACATCTCTGGATCACGTGAGTATTTAGAGGAAATTATCAAAGGCTTTATTTGAGTATTGTAGCACTTCTGATGACAGAGATACAAAATTAAAACATGGATGTATCATTCTTCTGTTTAAAACCATGAGGGTCAAAGACAAAGAGGCTAAGAAAAGAAGAGTAGGTCAGTATGTTTCATCAATTCATAAAAAGGTGAACGTGAAGTCATTTCCCTGGACTATTGAGATTTAGCCTCATATTTGTGATAAGTAATTAAAAGGAATATGGAAGCCTTACATTTTTGCTGTAGCAGGGACTTGGATCTTTGGCGATGAAGACACAGATAATCATTGGAATTGATTCACCCTAAAACACTTGAACACTGTTAAAAACAGCTATTGGAAATGTACTTTGAATTTTTTGGCCTGTTCTGTTATTTGGTGGTGTATTTTTCTTTTCCTGTGGGTAACTGGCCAAACACAGACGTCGTGACGTCACATCGAGATATTTCCAGTGCAGCTACAATGAAGTTTGAGAGCAGAATGTAATGTTATACTCACTATTTTGCCCCGACATTCAACAACCATACAAGGAGGAATACATCGTAGAGGAGGCAGAGATACTAATTACTCCACCGATAGTAGCCTCAATAGACCATAATGCAATGCAGCCCCAAGGCATGTTCATGGGCATTCGGGGAAACGTAGAGTAGAGGTAGTAGAAGTAGAGAGCAGGTTGAGGGAAAGCGGGTATACCAAAGAAGTTAATTACAACATTGTATCACAAAATAACACCTGGAATGCATTGAACATCATAAATGGATGATATATAAGAGTATAAGAGTATCCAAGGGTGGATTTTTCCTTCAAAAATAAATAAATAATATTTTGGTAGTAAGATCAGCAGACAAGAAAAACTTAAGTATGATACATTTTATTATAATATATCTTAGACATGTCACAAATATCACACAAAAAATATTACAGCTAGAACACTCCACTATTGTTTAATACTATAATACTAAGAAGAAGAAGAAGTATTTGACACCAAACCCATTGCCTTATGACGTTATCATTACTGATAGAAAGGCTTTAGTGTGAGTGCCACTTAATGGAAAATGGTACAATCACACTTTTCATGTGTCTTAAATGGCAGGGTCGCTGGGATTTTCGAAACTCAATGGAGTTAAGTGGCATTTAGAAACCCTGTTAGGGTTCAGTTACAGACCCAGACCAAAAAACAAGACGGGGAGAGTGAAAGCAACAAACTAGAGTGGAGACAGCTTTATATCACGTTACTTTGTAACCTCAAGTAATTCCATTGTTGCCAAATATCTGGTAAGCTATTGGGCAATTCTGCAATTATGGGATATTTCATGTCTGTTGGATATATCTTTAATATATTTTTATTAAAAATAAGCTGAATATAATTTTTTCCCCTGTTTGAATTTAATCACAACCTTCTAATTAGCCATAAAACAATAAAAGTACCTTTTGTTTATCAAAATAATTCATAATTGTACTTTTCCAGGCATTCATTACCAATACACCGAACATTAGGCCTAAGTGTGAAATAGTTACCCATTCCTCTCAATAAGAAATGGAAAGCATATGACTGCATGTTCTTTATCGTTTTCCTTAAAATGTATCATAAAGTGTCTGAGAGTCAAGAGTAAATTGATTGAAGGTCAACTCCAATATCATTATTAAATGACATTTAATGACATTTTAGTAAATTATTTGTGACATTTATTTATTTAACAAAGGCTATGTGGTATTTTATTTTATGCCTCCATTTTTGGATAAACATTTACTTTTTTCCTCTCACTTACGACACTGTCCTGGTAACTAGCTTACTATGGAACCTTTACAGGTCAATTAGATGATGAGACAGTAAGTCAGTGTTAGATTAGATATCGTTTTCCTGGACATACAGTACACAGTCTTGGCAGGTGTGCCTGCATGGTCAGGTCACTGCTGGGTCATGGCAGGAAAACATCGACCTACAGGCGGATCATCTAGCAGAGACACCGACCTACAGTCTATGCTCACACTTGAGCGTTTCTGACAACAAAGATAGAAATCAGAGCCACTCCTGTTCTCTAACCATCTGTTTTCCTCACTCTGCATCAGGGGTGTGTAGCAGGTCTTCATTTTGTTCCATTTACTCACTTAATGAAATTATTCTTACTGTTCAGACTATTTATATGTACAGGAACACAGCATTTTCGCATTGTTATTAACAGTCACGACTAAGTAGGCCACTGCAGTGGAACATACGTAGGAAGTGGGCAGCCCTGAACACTGAGTTTCAGCCACTGCAGCAGCTGGAAGGACAGGGTGGCAGGGGAATAGAGCTTACATGAACTGTTGTTATCCAAGATGTGTACTCTCTCATTTGACAAAGAGACAGGAACACACCTGCCTTCACGTAGATAAATCCTATATTTATTTTTGATGCACCCAGTGACCCATAACAACTGTGCAAAGGCATGTTTCAGATGAATGCAAGAGGATCCCTGATAGTAGTGGTTGCATGCATATATTTGATTCATGCCAGAAACTGACTTTTATCTGTGCCATGCTTCAACTCCCAGTTACAAGAGCATAATAATAGAATCAGCTGCTCACTATTATATTTTTGTATTTTCTTGTGTGACTGCATGTGTCTGTCAAAGTGGAAGCGAGGAGGAAGCAAGAGAGACATTGTTTCCCTTAAATTCCCTCGCAGCATCAACCACTTTAAAAACGTTCAATTAAACTCTTTCCAACATGGCCGTTTAAAAACATCAGCTGCAGAGCCATGACAGGAAATGAAGGGAAGGAACGAACCCTGTGTCACCGTGTTACGAGGTTGAAATGAAGACTGGATAAAACAGTAAATGCTCATCTCTGGAAATCCATTTAATCCAATTAATCAGAGACAGAACGTTCCCACTCCCTGTCTCATTATGGGACGGGTTATTTATAATCAGCTCTCACAGAATGAAGCAGGCACACTTAAGAAATCTCTTTTCTTAGCCAATGAAATGTGCAATAAATAAATAAATAAAATCCCCATGTATATGCAATTTCCTTTGACATCACTGTATGTTCGTTTTAAGAGAAAGAAAAGAGGCATAGAAAGATGTGTCACAGAGGTAAACGTGAAATGCGCTGACTTTCATAAGCTCAGTGGCAGTATCACAAGACCTTCATGCTAAGGCCATCACAGTCCAGGCGTAATTAAAAGAACAGAACATTATCCCTGCCGCTTAACAAGGCCTAGGCTCAAAGTGGAGCCTGCAATGGAAAAGGTTAGCATATATCTGGCAAGCTAACGCTCACAAGCGCACACACACACACACACACACACACACACACACACACACACACACACACTGGACAGGCTGTTCTCTCTCTTTCTCTCCTGACTCAGCATGCAAAACAAAACAGCCTGACCTGTGCGTGTGCGTGCGTGTGTGTGTGTGTGTGTGTGTGTGTGTGTGTGTTTGTGTGTGTGTGTGTGTGTGTGTGTGTGTTAGATGTGTGTAGTTGTGCATGTATTTACACCGTCCTACTTCGAAAATAGTTTTTCCTGTGTCTTCCGAACAGAACAGCTGAGCTGCACACACATTTAGCACAGGCAGAATCCCCTTTTCCATTATTTGGACATAAAGAAAAACCGTGATCTCTTTCCCAGTCGCTGCTCCCCAAACTGCACAATCACATCCCTTATAATCCGAGAAACAACACCTTGCACAATATTGTGTCTGTGATTCCCTTCGAGGAGGGTAAGATAATCTGATGGAACAGATTACGAAACCTTGCGTCTAGTTATGAGAAAATGCTATTACAGCGCTTTGGGCTCAGACACATTGCGTAATCCTATTGAAGTGCAGATGGGTTGGTGGTGGGTGGCATGGAATAGAATAGCAGCTCATTTCAGAATTTACACAGACACTGTTCCACTCACAGCTGGGTACCATGGCTTGGCTTTAGAGTGGAAAACAACATGAAGCGGTTCCCTTCGGATCCTGCAGTTTAAATCCTCTGCAGAAAGAGAAGAATGGCATGTTGTATTGTGTCATGACAGTATGTGGGTCACAGAGAGGGCAGTGGGCATGGTGACATCTTTAAGCTGAAGATAGTGGGTCACACTGTTGTTGATGCAGGATGATCTCCTGCATCAACAACAGCACATTTTTACTGGGTCCATAAGAATAAAAGACGACATATTTCTCTGTCTGAGGGTGGATGAAGAAAGAAGAAGAAAGAAGATGAAGAAAATGTATTAACGTTGATAAAAAGCACTAGAGTGTGACCCACGCTGATCCCCAGCCATACTGTGTGTTGCACTTTGTATCATTTTCTAGTAATGTTATGATAGTGATGACCATGAGTAATTTCTGCAGGTCCTGTCATATACTACATATATATAACTGACTTGAGTTCTTAGAAGTTATCACAATCAATGTTGAGGCAATTTATTGCATTTGTTTTGCTCGGTGAGGGGTTGTGTATGCACCCCTGTTTATAAGGTGGGGTAGAGGCCTGGGGTTGAGGGGTGGAGGCAGGTTTTATATGCGGTAGTGGGCCAAGCATGTGCAAGGATCATCAGGGAAAGTCGGCAGTCGTAGATTTAGTGACTTTTCAGACCCGTCCTACAACTTGAGTGAGAAATGTACCGACTTTTTGTAGTGGTGTTAAAGGGTGTCTTCTAACTCAGACATAAACTCAGACGAATACCCCCAAAATTAATTGTCGTTGAATTTTACATAGGGTTTAAAAATACTTTTTCCCAAATACTTATCATCATCGATAGTTACCAGACAATCCAAACGTGATAAACATGGGTGGACCAAAAACAATAGAAACTGATGATAGGAACACATAAATATTTGTTTATAGCATAACAAACTGCCGTGATGGTCTCAGCCCAACGACACGCTAACCCTGTGTAACCCCAGGCTGCATTAGATATGCTAGTACTTCAGAAGGCCTGTCATTTGTGTGAAGCTAATAATCGCACAGCTTTTACAATTAAAATCAAATTAAAGAAAAAAATGTAATACAAAATGAAACCGCTTTATTTATTTATTTACATTTATATATCTAGCATATATTTCGTATTTTCAGTATATTTTCATAACGGAACTGTTCTGCATTAAATTCCTCGTTGCCTCAATAAGTCCCATTGTTTGTTTTGCACACCCTAATGATTCTATAATACATACTTTTCCCATACTTTCCACTCATACATTCTACTTACCATGTGTTGAAATAGTTTGCACGTTATTAAACTCCCTCTCACCGACGATTCCCCTAACTCTAACCCTAACCCAAATTGCAATCCAACAAAGAAATTGTATTAGAAAGTTTATATATGTTAGGGATGGGCGTGAGTAGTCAAATAACTTTATTCTCCAAGATGGGGTGTAAATTGACTTGCTCACGCGTTCATGCGTGTGCATGTGTGTGTGTGTGTGTGAGAGAGTGAGCGAGAGAGAGAGACTGATCTAGGATTACATTAATTATTATTATTATAACGTTGAAATTGCGAATGAAATAGTCTATCTCAATGTCAACTACCGACAGCAGTGTAGAAGGTGGAGAAAAATGACAAACTGGGAGAAATTAATGAAAGTCCTAATCGGAGCACGTGCAAAGAGAGGTGTTAATACATGTCAATACCATTTCAAAGGCACCACGTGCCAAACCCAGCAGAAAGAACACAGAGGTTAGAGGAAACACTTCATCACAATGATCATGGAAAGAGCATTTAGATGTCAGGGATTGTTCTTTCTCTGGTCATTTGGCTATAACTTGATGTGAGGACTGTTTGACTTAAAAGGAACATCACTGGAGCAGTACTGGAGCGTGCAGCAAACAGACCGGAGATGAGCACTACAGCGTTCACCAGCAAGCATCCACAGTCATGTCTGAATGGCTCGACACACGGAAACAAAACAGTGGCGTGCAGACTTCTATTCTGGGAAAGAGTGTCAATGGAGGGCACTGGTACAGGGGCAGAACAAAACAGAGCAAAACGAGGAGACTGAATCATAGTATGACCATAGAAACAACCATAGCAGAAACAACCACACTATGCCCATGTTTCCCTTCGTTTGCTGGGCAAATAAAGGAATGTAATGTAAATGCGACCTCACTAGGGGCTCAGATGCTCAGCCACGACGAGCCCTCTGCTTAGCACTAATGACACTAACATGAATCCCCAAGAGGCAAATATTAGACTAAGAGATTGTTGTTCATTAACCTGTCAAATATAGACAAGGAGTCAATGACATGTCTTTGACTGCCTATACTGTGACATCAAGTACAAACCGGTGAAGAGGTTCCCTTAATGAGAGCAAGCTTTCTTGTGCTTTACAGATGAAAGTAACATTTGGAACAGAGGTCATTAAGTACGAAGAAGAGGGGGAAGTAATAGAAACGTAAATGCAAATGTATAAATGTACAAATAGCTAAATGCTCTTCATGCAAAACCCAAACGATGAAACAACGATGTAAAATTAATTGTGATCCTGAATAGGAACAATTGGGTAAAGATAATGAATGAATGAGGAAGATGTTATGATGGCACAATCTAACAATAGCTGAGGAACATATTATGACAGAACAATCTAACAATAGCTAAGGAACATATTATGACGGCACAATCTAACACTGAGGAACATATTATGACAGAACAATCTAACAATAGCTAAGGAACATATTGACGGCACAATCTAACAATAGCTGAGGAACTTATTATGACGGCACAATATAATCTTCATAAGGGATTTCCCCCCTTTTTAATCAATTTATTTTGTTGTTACCTTTAATCAGATAATCACATAAAAGCAACCCACGGCAGTGATTTCCTGTTGAGTAAATTACACTAAGAGCTGCCATTTTGATTTCCCATTCATGGAAAAACCGAGTGAACATAGGCTGCAATCACGTATTCCTGATACACGACTAGAGAATGTTGATTAAACCAGCTGCTTGAGCCCATCGTTTCCACGTGTGCTTCATCCTCAATATCAAATGCAAATGAGACCTTGTGCCTGTTAATTGTCTCCTGATTTCTTGGGTTTGGAGATGGAGCATGTGCACTGCAAGGAGAGATGGGACATGGTGAGGGAGAGATGGTGTAGATGGTGTACACAGAGGTGAAGCACAAAGAGTGATTATATGCCCTGAAACATCATGTACTATCATGGGCAACTTTGCAGAAATGTCTGGTTCATGAGGCAACTAGTATATATTGTTTCCTTCTACTAGGTTTTAGATTTAGTTGGTTTTATAACTGTGAGGATATTTTTCTTCTTCACAAAACTGTTAACAAATTAACACATAAGAAATGGGAAAATGGGGGAATGTTGGGAAAGGTGAATTGGACCAAGTTGGTTTCATTCGCAAAACGTATCATTTTGTGCTACTGCTACTACGCTTGTGTTTCTTAGTTTATGGGTCTGCAATGTACAGCAGTCCCATTGAGAGTTTGGAAGTGGATTCCTAACTGACGTCTCGGAGAGCTGGGCACCACATAAAGCCACATTGTTGGTCCTTCCCTCCATTACGCACTGGGAGAGTTTTTCTTCCTCCCCCATTAGAACACACAACCCTTGCTACACGTTCTGCTCGGCCACTGGCACTGTTTTGTATCTGGCAGAACTCAGACACTCAAAACAAAAATCACCTTACCTCTTTCTCTGATGCAAGAGAACGAAATCAGTCACTTAAGACACAACTGTCCGACCAGGGAGGCATAGTGGCTGAAGATTAAACCTGAACTGTTGCTTATCTCTTGTTCACCTGATAGCAACAGATTGATACAGAGGTTTTTCTCTGGTATGAACAGGACAATGTACAGTGGAGACAAGACATCTGTACAGGTGAAAAATGTGACTCTTGGGTAGTGTCCCCCTGGATCAGAGACTGGAATGCACGATGGTGTGGCTTTGAATCTGACTCACAACCTTTGTCTCTCTCGGTCTCTGCTTCCTTCCTTCCTCCCCCTTCACTCCCTCATTATGTTCTGTCCATGGACATATTTAAAAACCAGTGCCCTTATGCTGTCTTTTGTGCTCATTGAAAGGAGAAGACAATGTATGAAATGTGATGCATTCATTACAGAAGATAAGTAGACAGTTATCGTGCAGCTTACTTCCCTACCTCTAGATGGCATTTGCTTTCATTCAAACATTTCTGAGATGGCAAACTACTGTAAGTGTAGTTACGTAATCCATGGAGGAGATGTGTGCGTCTACTAAATGTTTGCCAGGTCTCGCCTAATAAAGCATTGAAAACCATCGTTTAGTGAATGAAAAGTAGTTAATGTACAAACATTTTTGAATGAATGCGCTCAAAGGACTTTGGGCACTAGTCAAATGATTACTAGCCCAGCATAGATAATGTAATATTCAACGTCAACTAGCTCTAAAATTATATGCAAGTTCATTCATCACAAGTTAGTGTTATTTTGTATATTTCTGATTTTATTAGTCATGTAATGCATTACTTATCTATCAAAAATCTATTAAAAAAA
>OMOT01074727.1:0-10479 GCA_900312575.1 Acanthochaenus luetkenii | reverse complement strand
CCTGGTTCCACCAGAAAAATGGTGCGCTATCTCCTCCCACACACTTTGTGCTAGAAGCTCTGTTGCACTTTCTTCTTGTAGCATATATTGGGGACTCTGTTGCTTCTCAAAAACTTTTTGATACGAGCTTTGCTTTGTAAGATATTCGCGTATAATTGATTCCACATAGACACACATGGAGAAATGGTCAGCTGAACAGAGCACGTAAGGCAAGGGCCCTCCCCCAAACACACTTGAGGGAAATATGTAGCTGCATAGCTGGGGTGACACGGTGGCGCAGTGGTTAGCACTGTCGCCTCACAGCGAGAAGGTCCTGGGTTCAAATCTTGCCCGGCCCTTTCTGTGTGGAGTTTGCATTTTCTCCCCGTGTTCGCGTGCAAGCCCACACATTTTCCCCGGGAAATGTATTTCTAGTTAAACATTGTCATTCTTTTTCTTTTTCACAAAAGGAGGGAAAAACATAGAAGTGACAGACATTTGTTGAATAATGCCGTGCGTGATTACAAGCAGAATGCAAAGAACAATTATTCAAATGTTTAAGAGAAAGGAGAGAGATGCAGAAACTGAGAATGTGGTTAAAGTTAGAAGAATGACACCCAGGGACAGCGTTCAAAATTCACCCTCAACACAGCCAGCAGATCAGGGAGTGCCCTCAACCCAGCCAGCAGGTCAGGGAGTGCCCTCAACCCATGTATTTGGTGGATTTCATCCAGGGCAGTCTCTGCAGTTTGGCAGTCTTATCCAGCCTTGGCGCAACATTTCCATGAGGCATGATCAGGTTGATAAAATGGACAGCAGAGAGAGGGCCAAATTCAGAGGTCTGCTTTCTAAGTGGTGCTCCATCAACTTCCTGAAAAGTCTTGCAGTGATGGTAGATGTTCTGACTGAACCATCATGATAATGTATGTCAAATGCATAGAAAGCCTCAATCGCTACCCAGGACAACATGTAGTTGCCACCAGCCAAGCAGAGGAAGTGATAGAATATTGGATGTGTGTGTTCAGGGATGCATGAAGCTGGGGGAGGGAGGAGAACAATATGAAGCGATGAAGGTTGGGGTAGTAGTACCGGCAAGAATTTCAATCCACTTCCACCCCTGGCTTTCTCACTTCTTGGATATTGTAAGGCTGCCTTCGAGTTTTCCACCTTGTAGTGGGAACTATGACGCTCGAGTGACGCAACTACATTTTGGATAAAAAATAACTTGAACTTGATACTTTTCAAAGGGCATCGATACCAAATGAGTAGCATGTAAGTATCGTATACCAGTTTCGATCCACCCATCCCTAGTGGATAGTCCTTTTCTAAGTTAGCCGCATCTTAAGCAGATGGTTATTGTAAAATGATGACGGAGGCTAAACGATCCAGATTACATACAGAGCCATGCTCGTGATGATCCATCGCATAAAATGTTTTTCTGGTTGTAAATCAGTGGAATAATTAGCGCCATTATATATGGTAGAATATAGATATAGGGAAAAGACCAGCAGACCATAAAATAGGCGCGTTATATTTATGTACATGTGTAACACTTTTTTTCAACCGAGGATGTCGGAACACCGTTCCGGATCGTTCCGGCACAATTTAACCCCTGATCTTAGGTGTTGCTGGTGCAGCTGTCATCTCTTCAAATCTAGCCTCTGAACAAAATGAGAAAGTGGTCCGCTCACTTCCAATGCTCTCGACCCACTCCATGCTTGCTGTGGCTCATATTACAAACTCAGAAAGGGTTGTTTCCTGCAACGTCACACACACACCGCTAGCACAATGACACATGTTTAAATCTTGTCCTTTATAATAACTGTCTAAATAAAAATGGTTTTTGAATTGCAACCAGCTCTGGAAATGGGAATAGTAGTGACTCTATTTGTAACTGGACCTGGAGCCAAAATGTTCCCTGCCCCAGCCACAACAACAGCCTCCAAATGAAACGCCACTGAAACCATGTCTCTCTACAGTTGCAGAGTTACTTTGCGGCCTGTGAAGACGAGACTCCAGCCATCCGGAATCATGACCGGGTCCTGCAGCGGCTCTGTGAGCACCTTGACCATGCTCTGCTGTATGGGTAAGAAGCTAAACCTGTGTTTTTACAATGATATCAATAATCATTGTAGTAAGGATAAAAACACCAACCATCCATCCAAGCTGTTAATTGTCTGTTGAGTCACATCTTTTAGTCCATCCATCCATCTTCAACCGCTTATCCGAATTCGGGTCATGGAGGTAGCAGCTCCAGCAGGGGGCCCCAAACTTCCCATGACACATTAACCAGTTCTGACTGGGGGATCCCAAGGCATTCCCAGACCAGTGTGGAGATATAATCCCTCCACCTAGTCCTCGGTCTGCCCCGTTGTCTCTTCCCAGCTGGACGTGCCTGGAAAACCTCCCTAGTGAGGCGACCTTTCAACGCAAAGAAGCAGCGGCTTTACTCTGAATCGATCATCAACTTTCGGCCTAGGGTGCTCTGGAACCATGTACACTTATGAGCATCCTTATGCATGAACATCCATGAACAATACATGACTAGCACATAAGTCGAATAACAAGCCACCGCTCGGATTTAGATCAGGCAAGCCGTGCCTCCCAATCACGCCCCTCTTAAGTGTCTCCATCGTTGCCCATGTGTGTGTCGAAGTCTCCCAGCTGGACGACGGAGTCCCGTACAGGAGTCCCGTACAGGAGCCCCATACAGGACTCCATTCAGGATCTCCAAGAAGGCAGAATACTCCGAACTACTGTTCGGTGCATAAGCACAGACAACAGTTAGTTTCCCCCCCGCAACCCTTAGGCGCAGGGAGGCGACCCTCTTGTCCACCAGGGTGAACTAAAATGTAATAACGCTCAGCCGGGGGCTTGTGAGTATCCCCACACCCGCCTGTCACCTCATGCCCTGGGCAACTCCGGAGAAGAATAGAGTCCAACTCCTATCCAGAAGTACGGTTCCAGAGCCAAGGCTGTGCGTAGAGGTAAGCCACACCAGATCTAACCGGTAGTGCTTCACCCCCCACACAAGCTCCGGCTCCTTCCCCCTCAGAGAGATGACATTCCATGTCCCCAAAGCCAGCCTCTGCCGCCAGGTTCTGGTCCATCGCGACCCCCCTACCATCACTGCCACCTGTCTGGCAGTGATGGTTCCACCCTGCTAGCTATGAAATGCCTTCCATGAATGTTGATATGCATATAAATGTGCTTGTCATTCTGTTGTTTTTGTGTGAGAAAATGGATAAGTCGCTGTGCAAGACTAAGAAGAGAAATTTCAGTTTGTGAAATTTAAGGGTTTTTTGGTAGGATGGGCGAGAGGTGTTTTTTAGTGGCCTTAATGGGTGTCACCAACCGAAACATTTCCAGGGTGCCCTTTAATTTTATTTATTTATTATTTTTAAATAAGATAAAAAACTGTTCTAAAAGACGGAGACTTAACGCTAACAAAACAACACTCCCAAGTGTATTTTGTCCAAACAATGTCTGATAGGCAATAATCAAAATATTAGCATTGCAAAATAAAAGCCCTACAAAAGGAAAGGGACAGTAGCATTACAACGCAGCTGGAAAAATAATCCGCTCTCTCAATGCTGCCGTGTCAGGTATCATATGAAACTAGACACAACTAAGCATAGACCGGAGCTCAACAACAACAACAACTCATGTCAGCCCCACAGCAAATACACAGCCAAACTCCACATTTTATGGTCAACCTGGCAAATGTTGTGTTTGTCTCATCATTTAATCAATTCCCAATGCAATTGTCATCAAAAGCAGCTAATATTGTTTACTTACGCTTTCGAAAACCCTTTCCTTCCACAAAGCTCTTCGGTTACCATTTTAGCGATTAGCTGGGTAATCTGCTCCGAACTCACAGTGGTGTTGGACAGTGCTGGTAAATCAAGATTGCCTTGTCGTCGTCTTTTATTTTCACATTATGCTTGATTCGCAAATGATGAATCATCGAACTTGTATGCTTATGATAGGTAAATTTGATGTTGCATATCTTACATTGCACGGTTGATCCATCAGTTTCCTCAAAATATTTCCTCACTCCGCTTGGTCGCCACCATTGTGTGTGGCGTGACGTCACGATGAGCTGTTTGATTTTATTCCTGAACTGAATCGTAACTATTAATAGCCCTATTAAAATGAATGTAACATATGTATTTAACAATTGTGCATAGCATTTGTTTTCTTTGTATTATACACATGTAATTCAACTTTCATCAGTCACAAAAAATAATATATATATATATAAGCTGCTCTCACTAACCACTAATAATTATATTAATGTCTCAATTTTCCTGCCTCTGGTTCCACTGCACTGCATCTCAAAGTGTTATGAGTGTCTCTAGCTCTCTCTCTCTCTCCCCCACTCAGCGCGCTTTGCACACGTTTATACATGATGCTCCATGTCTCTGAACAGTGTTTCTGCTATATGCATTCAGCAGTGGCACCCCGCCCCATACAAAATCTTCATCGCCGCTGCATTTCAGACAACATTCTTCACCAGATAAGGAACAGATTTAAAGACCATGGGAAAATTGCATTTCTCGCTCTCCTCGATGCTCAACAGCTCCAAACATTCCAAAAAACATTCCCATAAGCGGCCTTCTACAAATGTCGCCACGATCTGCATTTCCAGAGCCAGAGAGATCGGGAGTATCGGGCTAAAGTGAAACTGCACATTCTATTCTATCAGTTGCTCTGACAACGCTCATACATGGCATCCAACATTGTTTTCTCTGCCAAACCTAAAATCACCACTATTGGCTAGTCGCTGTTGCCCCTCCCCTAACAGACACACCAGTAAACCAATAATAGCAAACAGTATGTAGCGCCTTGGCTTATTTTCCTCCCCCTTTTATTTGACAACATAGCAGCATGGCTGATACCACAGAGGAGAGTCCTTTGTATATAAATCAATCCTTAGGCTGGTTCCCTCATATTTGTGTATATACATGCTTAGAAACCTAACGCATTACAGTCTACGCTCTCAAGATGTACTACAGATGCAGGTCCCGGGAGTTAAAGCAGAATTGGGTAAAAAGGCTTTCAAATTCGCTGCCCCTTCTTCCTGGAATGATGTGCAGAAGGACTTGAAACTACCTGATTTTATTACTCTGGGGGAATTTAAGTCCATTTTAAAAGACAGAGAAAATAGTTCTCTCGGCCATTGTAGCTGCTTCTAATTTCCATTCGTATGACTGTTGTGTTTATTTGTATGTACTGTTTTGTGTGTATTTTTGTAACAATGTTTTTACGCTGCCCTCTTGGCCAGGTCAAGAGATTTTAATCTCAATGTTTTTTTTTACCTGGTTAAATAAAGGAAATTGAAATTGAACGAACTTATTATAATCAATATGCATATCATAGGCATCAAAAATCGAAGTTTACTCGGTCTTGGTAAATCAGTTCCTTACAAAATGTGCTTGACATCAAAATGAATAAAATATGGCTCCAGCCTAGTGCAACAGGTAGGCTGAATGTTTTAGGAAAAAATTAATAAAAATAAATCATCATAAAACATAAATCATTGGCATCAAAATAAATACAATTGTGTTGTTCACAAGCATGTCCACTTGGTACGGCTTCAAAAGAGAGGGGCGAAACAACCTTCTGCTGTACTGAACAGTTTGACTGAGTGTTAGTCGCACAAACACAAATAGTTGCTACGTTTGATAACAGTGGAAAGCTGGCCTTGTTGATTTTCCACCAGTCTGACGGGTTTGCTTCTGCGTCAATCTCGGCCTCCTGTTTGTAAAATTTCATCTCCGCGGCAACTTTCTCCTCAGTGGTTTTATTCCACTGCTGGAAAAAACAGGATACTTGGTTGAAAGGCGGTCACCCTACTCACTAAGCCCCTTTGGTCCACATGTACTTGGTATTACTGACTGCGTTCTACATTGCAGGCTGCAGGACATCTCCTCAGGCTACTGGGTTCTGGTCCTCCACTTCACCAGGAGAGAGGCTGTCCGCCAGATAGATGAGCTTCAGCACATAGCAACTAACCTTGGTCGAAGTGAGAGCACAGACATTACTTTAAAACATGTAATTTGTGTCCACTTTCAGCACTATCCAATGAATATTAAACTTTCTTGTAAGACAGTCATATGGTTCTATTGTCTGTTCATACGTCTGTTCAATCAAGTCATTTACCAAGTAAATGACTTGATTTCAAGTTGACCTTATCCTCTGTAACATGCTGATAAATTACAAAGCACATGGGTTACTTGCTTCAGAGTAATTACGCTCTAGGTCTTCAACAGCATGTTTTTCTCTTAAAATATTAGCTTAGCATGTTTTGAGCTATTTTCGAGTTTAGACAGGAAATAATACAAAACACAGGTATCATTCTGTGGTTTAAATGCATTAAAAATAAGGCATTTTAGAGCTTTTCTCTATTCTCTGTAGGTCGTGCGTGGTTATACCTGGCATTGAGTGAGAGCTCCTTAGAAAGCTACCTGCGCCTCTTCCAGGAGAACCAAGGATTACTACAGAAGTATTATTTCAAGTGAGTCATCCATTAGTGCTGATTTTAATCTAATTTCATGAAGGAAAATGCCACCCCCAGACATACAGTTGTTAGATATCATCAATTTCTATGTTACTTTTTGATTAAGTGTAATTTTCTTAGTCACCTTTCACTCAAAATGCAACTTGAGTGGTCTATTGCGGTATCTCTACCTCTTCTCCAATGGTTTTCTCCTTGTATGATTGTTGAATGTCCATGTAAAATGGCTGATTTTGAAAGAAGCCCTTGCTCTTTAATTCTGAGGGACTAACACCAAAACCTGATGTCTGCTGTTGATGTTTTAGATCAAACTCCATTGTAGCTGTGCTGGAAAATCTCTACATAACACTGTTGTCAATGTTTTGCCACTTTTCCAGGGGAATAAGAAAAAACTATTAGGGTGGAGTAAATGCATGCAAGTCATTAATTTTAGTTTTTTCTCTACCAGGAATGCATTGGTCTGCAGCCATGACCACCTCACGCTCTTCCTCACACTGGTTTCAGGTCTGGAGTTCATTCGCTTTGATCTGGAGCTGGTTAGTACATGTTTCATTGCAATGTCAATGCAAAGATTCAGCTTCTAAATGTGAGAAGTGTGTCTCTAAAATCGCCATTGGTTCCTGCTGGTTCAGGATATGCCATATCTGGACGTGGCCCCCTACATGCCAGAATACTACAAACCCCAGAACCTGCTGGACTTTGAGGAGAGGCTGCCCAGCTCAGACAGCCTGTCTCTCCACTCCTTCACCTCCCTCACCTCTACCAACCTGGAGTGGGACGACAGCGCCATAGCCCCCTCCAGCGAAGGTAAGGAGTATTACTTTTGTCCTACACCTATTTTTTCACTCGCTGTCTTTACTTTCTAAGCAGTAATTGTCCTTATACTGTTTCAAGAGGGACACAGGACTTGGGTTTTGTCTAGGGTTGGACCAGTACATTGGTTTGACAATACATAGGGCCGATATCAACTTTTTATAAAAAATCTGATATGGGCCAGTCAGTGTTGTCCACTTCAGATATGATGGACGTAAGGTAGTTTCCCATGTAATGTTATTACCTTGGCGCCCGCCAAAGTACCGGCACCCCCATCCTTAACCTGCAATGGTCAAACTCATTTGTCTAACTGGTAATTTATCACACACAGCTGAGCAGTATGGCATCTACCCTTGCCTTCCCACACATGCTCTAATAGATCAAAGGATAATTATGTTTATTTTCAAATGGGGCCTTATTTTCCTAGTTTTTGCCATCCTGACGATTGATTGTGTTCACAATTTCGTCACTTACTTCACTGTAGAGCTTTTACATACATCAGGTTCACTGGGAGTGCTGCTGTCCAATATCCACAACAGTTTAACCCAACAAGCGATTAAAACTTGTCTACACAATAACACTCACTGCAATGAGACCTGCCTACATCTTATTTTAACTTTAACTTGGCAAATAGACTGTTCAAATACTCTGTGCTGTGTTCATGTCATATCAGATTTACTGTAAATACGATCTGTTAACTGGGAAAAACCGATCATGTCAACCTCCTAGTGGTAATTACACGTAGGGATGGGTATCATTTAGATTTTTTTCTAATACCGGTGCTAAAACGATACTTTTAAAACGCTACCGGTGCCTGAACTGATACCTATAAAGCGCAAACAACATTAAAGAACAGCTTTTTTTATTGCAAAGAAATTAAACAATATACTGTAATGTATGAATTCTTAACTGTTTAAATCATACTTATAAATAAATACAAAACACTATTAACACATTTACATAATACATTTACATAATAAATAATACCTAACCCAACTAGGCTTGGGACGATGTAAGAATAAAAAAAACGGTTTGATATGTTGCCCAATACGGCTTACACACCACAAGATGGCACATGCACTCAAGATTCCGCTACCTACAATGAGAGTCACTTGGATTCCATAGGTGAGGAGCGCATCGGCACAGAAAAACATGGAAGACACTAAGTGTGACACACATTGGTTTTTATTCTTGAACACAACACACACTCAATCATTCTTTGAAAAAGTTTACCGTGTTAAATGCAACAGCAATACTATTAAAAACAACATGGCCACTAAAACGAACTGATTATAATCAATATGCATAGCATAGGCATTAAAAACGTAGTTTAAAACTACGTTTTAAACTACGTAAAGTATACTCGGTCTTCGTTAATCAGTTCCTTACAAAACGTCATTGGCATCAGAATGAATAAAATAAGGCTCAAGCCTTGTGCAAATGTGTCGGCTATGATTTTTTTTTAGAAAGAGCAAATTGTACACATCTATGTAAATGTAAAATACTAAACAAATAAACAGTTAAATGAATTAAATAGGCATACATTTGTCTCAGTACTCCCACTTAGTGCAATCAGAATATAAAATGCTATTTAAAACCTGCGTGCCACAGGTCTAGGTACCTCAGGGCGTGATAGCCTTCAGATTCACAAGCATGTCCACTTGGTCCGGCTTCAGAAGAGACTTTAGGAGCGAAACAACCTTCTGCTGTACTGAACAGTCTTTCTGACGGAGTGTTAGTCGCACAAATACATAAATACTTACGTGCTACATTTGATAGCTGTGGAAAGCGGGCCTCGTTGCTTTTCCACCAGTCTAACGGTTGGCTTCTGCGTCAATCTCAGTCTCCTGTTTCTACATTTCCATCTCTGCGGCAACTTTCTCCTCAGTGGTTTTATTTGTAGGTAACTGCTGCTGGTGTTAGCCTTGCTAGCCTTGCGGCTGACTGCTTGCTCACGGCTTTGAAAAAGACAAAGCGGCTTTTCTTCATTTGCAACACGTTTCTGTTGTTGTAGTTGCTTTAGATTTTCATATGTTTTAGATTTTGCACAGTTTCTGAATTTGCAGCGTGTTTCTCTTAATGTAATTGCTTTGGGCCCTTGTGCATTTGCACCGTCGGCCACTGTATATCTCCCACCTGGCGTCACAAATTGCAGAAGTATGTCAAACACAAGCAGTTAAACATAGCAGGGAATCCACCAATGTCAGCAGTCTAAGGTATTAAAAATGATCAGTTTATCATTTTAAGCTGAAGCAACGAACTCTGGTTCTTCCAATATTACCCGAAGGCAGCAGAAAACCAGCAGCCACCAAAGTAAACAAGGAATTGTTTGGGCAACGCTAAAAAGTATCAAATGGACTATTAAACCTGAAATTATAGCACAGCTATGTAAAGACATGTTTAACTGCAGAGTGTTATTTTGCTGAAAGGAGGTGTCTTAATTGACTGTAGGAGATTGTGTTTAAAATGGCTCTTATCTGGGTACTTATATCATGACTACCGGTAATGACTAATTGTAGTTTTTTGGGTGTCTGACCTAAACACATTCTGCTCGGTCAAGCACACACTCCTATGTCATTGCACTAATTCATATGGTGATGTCAAACTAACGGTGTATTGAACCGGAGGTTGGTTTGATCCTGGCAGACACTTGTGAGTAGGGATGCCCCCCGAAACCCGGTTCTAAACGGAACCGGTTCTAAATTAGTAAAATGCGCAGTACCGATAAGATCCGACGTTATCGGTTCTGCTATCGGTACTCGGGAAATTATGGAGTGAGATTTATATTGTGGCAAATGTGTTTAAACGTCGCAAACATAATCTTGTTTGCCGCTTTCTCTATGTCTCTGTCTCTCTCTTTCTGTGCGAGGGGCGGGGCTGCGCTGTGCTCTTACACACACACACACACACAACTTGAGTTCGGAAGCAAACACACAGCTCTACTCATCATGGCGGAGAGAACGAAACGATCGAAAGCCTGGCTATATTTCACTAAAATGTATGACGACAATGCTCGTTGCCGCACGTCCAACAAAACATTTGCCAGTAAGTGTGGCAATACAAGTAATTTGGCGAAACACCTTTTGGCGAAACATAATGTGAATCTGCAGAAATGCGCCGTTTTCGACGGCTTTGCCCGCAGTGTTCCATCTATATCCACGTCCACT
>OMOT01074710.1:0-14744 GCA_900312575.1 Acanthochaenus luetkenii | reverse complement strand
TGTTGCCTCAGTAGACATGTTTTAAGTTTGGCGAGCCGGTCCTCTCGCTCATCTCCCAGGTATTTTGCATACTCCTCAGCATGTCTAGTTGAGTAATGACGTCTGATGTTATACTCCTTGTGCACCGCAACTTTATCCGTGCATATTAGACACGTTGGGATGTCCCTATGCTCAACAAAAAAATATTCTGTCTCCTGAAATTGTCTGTGCTCATCGCCAACCTTTCTCTTCACGGCAGGTTTTGAAAAAGACATGACTGGGGCTGGGTGACAAAAAACGCATAGCACTGGGTGACAGGATATATTTTCCCTCCACTCTGTGACAGTCCCGAAACATTAGCTAATTCGTGTTGTTGTCACGAGCCTGAGCTATGGTAGCCGACAAGTGTCAAACAATATAAAACGCCCAGACCAAAAGAGACAAACAACCATATATTAATTCATAAGTAAAAGTAAACCAACAATCAGAAATTGAAAGGCTCTGAATTGAATTTTTTGGAACATGTTGAAAAACAGTCTTGTAAAACCTCTCGACATTGTAAACTGTAACGTCCATGAAGCTAAAGCCCCTTCATGGCTGCTTTCTCACTTTTGTGATTGTAAGGCTGCCTTCAACACACCTGGGAACTGGGGAGTTTTTCCACCTCGTAGTGAAACTATGAGTGACTCATTTTGGATGAAAACTTTGAAATTGATACTTTTCAAAGGGAATCGATACCAAATGAGTAGCATGTGAGTATAGAAGTATTGTTACCAGTTTAGATCAGCCTGTCCCAAGTGGATAGTCCTTTTCTAAGTTAGCCGCATCCTCAGCAGATGTTTACTGTGAAATGATGACGGAGGCTAAACCAGGGCAACCAAAGACTGGTTTTACTTACCCGCAATTGTTTTTACTTACCGCAGCTTTAATGTCGAACCCTGATATTAACCTAGCAATTACATCACGTAACACCAAAGTGATATTGCTTAGATTTCTCTTGATATAACATTCAATGCACACCATTCTGTTGTGTCCATCCTCTTCCCAGCAAAGCCAAGAGCTCGCGCACCTCCCCCCTCAGCAGAGCCCCTCCTGTTTGACGACACCAGCCCCTCAGCACCAGCAGTGAACAGTCAAGGATACTACACTCCTGGGTACAATATGGGAGAACCTTCAAGTGGACCTCAAGGGAACATGTTCGCTGACCCAATGGCCAATGCTGCAATGATGTATGGTTCTTCCTTGGCCAACCAGGGAAAGGATATAGTAAACAAAGAGGTGAGAAAAAGCAGGTTCTTCATAGTGTGCCTTGAAATACTGTGTGTGTGTGTGTGTGTGTGTGTGTGTGAGAGAGCTGTTTGATATGACGATATACAGTATCGTGGGACGATAAAACAAACAAACACGGAGGAGCGTGACAGAATGAAACTTGCATTTTTTTTCTGTTAAACAACAGTTTTCAGTTGCGCTAATTCTACTGATTTACAACCAGAAAAAAGTTTTATGCGATGGATCATCAGCTCTTATCACGAGCGTGGCTCTGTATTTAAGCTGAAAAAAGCCATTGTTCGGCTAAAAGCCTCCGTCATCATTTTACATCAACCATCTGCTCATGGTGCGGCTAAAATAGGAAAGAACTATCCACGGGATTGGCCGACCAAAACTGGTATCGATGCTTCGATACTCGCATAAATTAAACTAATTTTGTTCTACTGCAATGGCAGCTTTGATACTTAGTTGGTTAAGAAAGCATACACTGTGTCAAGCCAAAATTATGCACAGTCATTAAGGTAAGATTAGCTGACTTATTGTGACTCAACTCTGTTTATTAACTTTGGCAGACTTACACTCACGAGTGATGTTAATTTACTCACTTTCTCTGCCTTTCAGATCAGCAGATTCATGTCTGTGAACAAGTTGAAATACTTCTTTGCTGTCGACACCAGATATGTCATGAAGAAACTTATGCTCCTCATGTTCCCTTACATGCATCAGGTAATCAAGACATTTATCCCATCAGACATTGTTCCACATCAGTGTACGGGATGATACAAAACATTTAAGAGCTAAGGACGTGTATGATAATTTTCTGTGGTATCATATTTTCCACCACTTATCACATTCAAGCCATGCAAATAAGATAATCAGACACTAATCACTTCTCCAGCATATATGTCAGTGCTTTATTTATAAACATCGTAACGCTGTGATTGACTGTGTAGATGTAAAAGCACATTCAGATTCAGTAATTCCCACACTATATTTATTCAGATTGTAAATTAAGTCACCACTCCAAACATTCTGTGCCCTGATAATGTATGGACTACATGTAGTAAGAACTCTAAGTCTATACAAGACCAGGGTCAAATAGTGTTCACAAATAATTTGCATAGTTTATCTAACCTGCTTGGAGTACCAGGACCAATCTAAAAAAAGTCAAGTAAACTGTCAAAGACAGAAAAGTATACTAAAGAAGATGCTTATCTTATTCGAACCCACCAGTTTTTTTTTCTTCCGATTATTGTGGCCTAGAATACTAGTTTTCGGTGACTGAAGAAAAAAAAGCTATGCAATTTGTGATGTTTTGTGTGTTTTTGTGACAAAATTGCGGGAATGGGTGAAAATTGCGCAACATTAGGGCTGTGCGATATGGCCAAAATCTTCTATCACGATATGGGTAATTTCATATCACGATAACTATATATATCACAATATAGTACATTTTCTGTAAATTTTATGATGAATTTGTCTATACTAAATAACCACATGCCTCTAGGGCTGGGTATCGCCACTGATTTCCCAAATCGATTAGATTCCCATTCACAAGGTCAACCATCTTCAACCGCTTATCTGAAGTCTGGTCGCGGAGGTAGTAGTTCCAGCAGGCGGTCCCAAACTTCCCTTTCCCTGGCCACATTAACCAGCTCTACCACCTAGTCCTTGGTCTGCCCTGTGGTCTCCGCCCAGCTGGACGTGCCTGGAAAACCTCCCTAGGGAGGCGACCAAGTGGCATCCTTACCAGATGCCCGAACCACCTCAACTGGCTCCTTTCGACGCAAAGGAGCAGCGGCTCTACTTTGAGTCCTTCACGGATTACTGAGCTTCTCACCTTATCCCTAAGGGAGATGCCAGCCACCCTCCTGAGAAAACCCATTTCGGCCCCTTGTTTCCACGATCTTGTTCTTTCGGTCCTGACCCTTCATGGCCATCGGTGAGAGTAGGAACGAAGATTGATCGGTAGAGAAAGAGCTTTGCCTTCTGGCTCAGCTCTTTTCGTCACAACGGTGCAGTAAAGCAAGCACAATACCGCTCCCGCTGCTCCGATTCTCCGGCCCATCTCACGCTCCATTGTCCCCTCACTCGCGAACAAGATACCCCAAGATACTTGAACTCCTTCACTCTGGGTAAGGACTCATTCCCTACTCATAGTAGGCAATCCACCGGTTTCCTACTGAGAGCAATGGCCTCAGATTTGGCGGTGCTGACCCTCATCCCAGCCGCTTCACACTCGGTTGCAAACCAATCCAGTGAGCACTGAAGGACACAGATCGATGATGCCATCAGGACTGTATAATCTGCAATAAGCAGCGATGCAATCCACAGCCCACCGAACTGCAAACCCCTCCCCTCCATGACTACGCCTGATCCTGACCATGAATATCACAAACAGGATTGGTGACAAGGCGCAGCCCTGGCGGAGGCTAACTCCCACTGGGAACGAGTCCAACTTGCTACCGAGAACCCAGCCACAGCTCCTGTATTGGGCGTAAAATTAAACCAACAATCAGAAATTGAAAAAGGCTCTGAATTGCCTTTGAAAAGTGTAAGAAATCTGTTTGTTTTTTGGAACATGTTGAAAAACAGTCTTGGAAAACCTTTGGACTTTTGGTAAAGTCCATGAAACTAAAGCCCCTTCATGACTGCTTTCTCAATTCAAAGTCAGTGTTTTATTTATCAAGTGCACAGTATAACACAAGGACATTCTGAGCAGTGAAATTCTTAGGACATGGCAAGCAACAACTACATAGTAGGCATACAAAAATAGAAAATAAAAAATACTAAAAGGATCACAGCTAAGGGCAAGAGTAGCAAAAATATACATAACAGTCAAACATTAGTAGCAATTCCAGAGCCAGAAAAGATGGGGAATATAGATGGTGAGAATAAGAGTATTAAATATTATAGATATAAAGTGAAGGAGTACCGATGGATATGTACTTTATACTTCTTGGAGATTGTAAGGCTGCCTTCAAGACACCTGGGAACTGGGGAGTTTCCCACCTCACAGTGGAAACTGATGCTTAAGTGATGCATTTTGGATTAAAAATACATTTCAATGGGCTTTTCATACAGGTTAAAACAAACACCAATAATTATTTGCAAATACTTTTTGACCCCTGTCTGGTCAGCACTTTGTTACATTTTGTAATATGATATTTGTATATTCCTGCCAGGACTGGGAAGTTCATTACCATCGGGACACTCCACTGACACCTAGGCATGATGTGAACGCACCTGATCTTTACATACCAAGTAAGTTCATCTATGTAAATCTGAATTTTAAAGGCCATCAACCTTTTAACTTGAGCTATCTGTAAATAAGGAACTATCAACAGCAGAGCATTTTGGGATGCCTGTTTTTTTATATTAACTTTTTTATCTTCTAGCAATGGCTTTCATTACCTATATTTTACTTGCTGGAATGGCCCTTGGCATTCAAAAAAGGTGAATACTTTTTCCTCTAATTTATTTCTATCTATCAATAAATATGTTGGTATCAAATAATTTGAATAAGCAATGTCTTGTCTTTGCTTTCAGGTTCAGTCCAGAAGTGCTTGGATTGTGTGCCAGCACTGCTCTTGTGTGGGTCATCATTGAGGTCTTGGTGATGTTGCTGAGTTTGTACCTGCTTACAGTACACACTGACCTCTCAACCTTTGATCTCATTGCCTACAGTGGATACAAATATGTTGGGTATGGGTTGTGTCATACTTGGGATGCAAAATATTCTGATTCAGATCTAAGTTTAAAAGGTACTTTTGTAAATTGGGACTTTTGAAGCATAGCCTTGCTAATTTTAACTGTATTCCAAATTGATGATGTGGCTATTTGAGATTTTATAGACACATTTGTTGACATCTTCCCTGTAGGATGATCTTCACGGTGCTGTGTGGCTTACTGTTTGGCAGTGATGGTTATTATGTAGCTCTTGCCTGGTCCTCTTGTGCCCTTATGTTCTTTATTGTAAGTATTTTGATTCCTTATTATCACTATTTATGAATCTGTATAATTATTTGTTTCTAAACCATAAATTTGAATTTAAGACTGATTTCTTGGTATTTTGAATTAGAAAACATCACTATTACACTATTGTAAACTGGACATTTATGTTCATCTTTAAACAAAGCATGTTTACTAAAAGAACTATGAATGCCCTATCCACAACTGTACATATCTCCTTTTAGAGGTGGAAAAATCTGGAAACTGCTTTAATTCACAAAAGGTACACCACACACAAGGGGGCTGAACTCTTGACTTGTTTAACAATCTTTTTCTTTCTCTTTTTTTTAATTCACACAAGTGCAAAAATACGTGTTGCATACAGCTTCATCAGGTTTGCTCTCTACAAAGCAACCGCTAACAAGTGTATTAAATAGATCATGTGATGTGGCATGTGGAGTAACAAAATACACCTCCAAGCAGTGTAATTTGCTACATTGTTATACTAAATGTCAAATTATATTTTTCTACTGTTCTAAAAAAACATTAAAGGTTAAAAAAGACCTAAAGGTGCTACAGTATTATACCACAAGAGGGACAAAAACAACAACGTCATTACTATATAGGGACATAAGCCACATTACCTATTTAACATATCTGGCGGTGGTTGCATTGTACAAATCAAATCTGAAGACAATTTTTGCCCTTCTGAAAATTAAAAACATGGATTTTTAATCAAGTCAGCTTGCCAGCCTCCTTGTGTGTTGTGTACCTTTTGTGAATGAAAGACTATTTACTATTTGGGGCGATTATTGCATTAAGTGTTCATATACTGTATATTTAGAGTAAATAGGTCTGAATTGTAAGTAAAAAGATGTTACAATCTCCACAGGTTCGGTCTCTGAAAATGAAGATTATTTCCTCTCTCTCCTCTGACTCCATGGGGGCTGGAGCAAGTGCCAAACCTCGTCTCCGCCTATATATCACTGTGGCCACTGCTGCCTTTCAGCCAGTCATTATATACTGGTTAACCTCTCACTTGGTCAGGTGACCGTGAGGCGTGCATCACCCTGAAGTCCAAAAAAAAAAAAACGTTGATACCTACAAATGTGGTTGTTGAGTGTCACTGTTTGTACACTTGCCTTTATGCTTTTTTGTCAGTCAGCTCAAAACATATATAATCAATATTGAGCTGTAGCTTGTGTTAAGCTTGTTGGATGGACATGTTCATAACAAAATGGTTTTGTTGATTTACCAGCACAGTGAATGGATTCTGTGCAAAACAGAAAATGTCTCACTGGAAGGCTTTTGTTTTCCATCATGGGTGTAATACTGATAAATGCTTTTTTTTTGGCCACCTAACTTTTAGGACAAGGGCTTTCATTGTACGATTTGTTTGATTATAGTTGTAAATGGTACACAGAATCATTTAAAATGTCCTCTTTTATAATGTCCCTGGACATGGTTTTCAGTACCCCCCTCACACACACGGAATACCTGTTTTCTGGTATGGTAATGTTTCTGCATTATCTCCTCTCTTGTGAATCCTTGATTTTATTTATCTAAATTTGACAGCATGACAATTTTTTTTTTTGGTAGAGAAATAAATAAATATAGCTTTGTGTAGTCATTTGTTTCACCGTTTTTGTAAACCTATATAGGCTTATGTTTTTCAGTCTTATTGTATGTCTGTATTTGTGTGTGTTTGCAAGGTTTCATTGCTAAAGATAGTGCTGGAACTTCATTATGTAACCTACGGCCCGTGACGGGAACCGAAATGAGATCTAAATTGCAAACCCGTGTTGGTCTGTGTGAGACGACCCCGTCAGAGTGCGAGTATACGGTAATATTCCCGTCTAGACTATTGGCGCGGGCACGCGCAGACGGCAAAGCGTCCTTTTCGTTCCCATGGAAACGGGACGGGGATAGAACGCGGAGGGAGAGGAATTCGACTCCGGTGCTTGTGTTCGCATATCAGGATTTTACCTTTAACTTTTGAATGACCTATTTCTCACACCTGATTAACTTTGGACCCCCGCCAACATCATCCTCTGGGTAGTGATTTGGTAAGTAACCGGTTCCTTGTGTACGTTGTCGTCCCCGAAGCGGTAACATCACCTGACGAAAGGAAAAGGCGCCTTTCTTGACTAAATGTAACTTTATATTGCAGCGCCATTTCCCCCACCGAACTGCACTGTAGAGCCATGTGGCGAGACGCTTAGACGTGTACGTGCCTCGTTCGTTTTTATTCGAAACGTTGGCCCACTCGCGATAACTTGCATGTCGACTTGAGTTTGTTAGCCCATACAAGCGGCTAGCACATGTATGCGAACTTGACTTGACCGAGGGGCCGACTTCACCTGCCCACTGCCAACTTGTTATTACAGAGGGCGTCCATTGGAACGGGAGACCGTTTGGTAGAAGGGTGCACACATACAGTGGACTTTGAGCGTTTTCAGTGAATGTGCTCATCGAGGGTAAAAGGTGGCTAACATTTAACTTTTGAATCAAGCTGTTGGGTAAATGTTCCTTTTTTTTCCCTCAACGCCTCGCATGACCTGTTTCCCATCTAAATCTGGAGTTGGAGTGGGCCTGAACTAGTTGGACCAGGTCTTCGACGTGTGCAGTGAAAGCTAGTTGGGAAAAAAATGTTGGGTTACTGCTTCGTCAATAAAGAACATAACAGGCTACTTAGTCCTAATGTACGAGGTTGTCCACTTAATCCTGACCCACCCTCATAATTCCTCATTTATGACTTGTCTTTCAACAGAGGCACAACTGAATGACACTGGGGGTTTACCACTGGGAGAGAGATGGAGAGTAGCCCTCTCACACTGCCACCCTCTTCTCCCTGTCCTACCACCCTTGATGGGTCTCTGCTTTTCTCCTCCCCGCTGCACACTTCCTCAAATGTCCACATTTCACTCCCACTCTCACCCATTTCTTCCCCGCCGTCCCCTACTTCACTTTCTCCCACAGCCGCAGAATTCATTCACTCTTCCCCTCTTTCACACTGCACATCGTCTCAGTGCCTTGAAGGGCAAAACATACACTGCCTCAGCTCAGCAAACGCATCCGACCAAGATGACCTGACGTGCCTCAGCTGGCTGCATCAGAGGGGCAACTTGCTCCCGCTACAGCCCCTGCCCAAAATGACACCGCTGCCCCAGCAGGAGGCCCGGCCCTCTGCACCTGCCCAACAACCTCCTTCCCCCTCCTCCAAGCCCCCATACTCCTTCAGTAGTCTAATCTTCATGGCAATAGAGGATTCACCGGACAAGAGGCTTCCAGTAAAAGGTATCTACGAATGGATCGTGAACAATTTCCCCTACTACAGGACGGCTTCTGGAGGTTGGAGGAACTCCGTTCGACACAATCTGTCACTGAGCAAGAGCTTCCGTCGCATTCATAGGGACAAGAGCCAGGTGGGTACATACTGTCATACTCACGGGTGCCTTATTAGGGGCAGCAGGGTCGTGTAGTGAGTAGAGGGACCCAGGCTCAAGCACCCATGTCGGCAAACATCTACCATGCTGAAGTGTCCTTGAGCCACTTCACCCGTACCAGCTCCAGGTGTGCTTTTCTGCAGTCGACCCTGCGCTCAGACCTCCCTGTGTGGGAGGCCGAGCAGTCCTTATTATCATTATTATTATGACGTAGTCCACATTTGTTAAGGCTGTTCTACAGTCTGATGTGTCAGTGTTGCTTAAGACTTGGGATTGGGTTTGGGTTTGTTTTTCTTAAGAGAGATGTTCAAAAACCAAGAGCTGTTTGAACGTTTCAAGTAGCGTCTTACGTTTGTTACAGTCGGTGGGGAAGGGCTCACTGTGGTGTGTGTGTCCAGAGTATCGGCCAGCTCTCCTCGAGGTGCTTAGGAAGACCCATTATTATCACAGCACCAACAGCAATCTGGTGAACAAGCCTGCATTGTGAGTATGATCACACAATGAAAGTATTTGCAATGCCAAATATTAATTTATGGCGCATTCCTACATTTGTGGCGTTTGGGTTGGTCATTTGTTGTGTTTATATGGTATACTTTTCAGGACTGCTTTCCAATCGGAGCAGTACAAATACATGAAGTAGCTCCATTTGCCTGAAAATACATATACTGCGTGAGAATGTTTAAAAAAGTATGACGATCTCGTATTGAGGCATATTGTAATCAACAAAGCTACATGTAATTAGTTGTCTAACTATCTTCCCATGCCGTCGTGTGTTTGTGGAGCAGGCTGGAGGGAGCTGACTATGGGGTGTCTATGGTGTGTGACTCTGTGGAAATCTCAGGTTAGTGATGAGGAGACTGGGCATTTCAGAATCATAACAGTGTCTTCAGTTTATGTCATTTAGTTAGTCCAAGAACATGTTAGTGTTTTGTGCAAATATTGCACATGTGACCCTTTATGAATTTATTTTGATCTTAAATATTTAGTCAATAGAGTAACTGCCATCTTTGACACCTTTATTACCTGCATCCTTTTTCTTTCTCAGCATTCGACATTGTTCGTGTGTTCTGTGTTCTGTTGTCGTGGCAACAACCTATTACCGTGGCAACCCATAGTCCCAGCAATACCCTGGCTAGACTCCTTTATGTAGCCTCGTTTTATTTCTGAGCCTATGGACTATATAGGCTAACATGCCTACTGAAGAATCTGACAAGTGGTTGTTCAACCAGCCTGTATGACAAGTTATTCCCTAGAGCAACTTTATGTAAAATATGTATACTGCGTGTTACACGATTCATATTCTGCATGACACATCGAACATTATGTGAACTTTCCAATTATTGTTTTTGCCTTCTTTTTTTAAATTTGGTGTGCAGATTCTCTTTCCCACGCCCTCCTCCTGTCCACACCCTCACCCCAAGTCCTGATCGCTGATAATCCAACTCTCTCTGAAAACACAATTTGTCCTTTGACCCCTGATCACGAGGAGCTTGTCACCATGGAGTCCGTTGAATTCCAGGAAGAGGCCGTTGAGGAGATGGAGAAAGACCCCCTGTCAGACAGCGGGTACATAGAGTTACACTATTACCAGTGTCATCAGTACCAGTACCTGGTCCTGCCAAGTGACGCCGAACTGGACCTGGAGACTGTGGAGATCCTTCAGCTTGATGCTGAGGCCCAAGAGGCTGCTGGGTCACTGCTGGACCTAGCAGGCGGTGGACATTAATGTGACATCTAATTCAACAGTCAAAACCGATCTCTAATCTCGCAGTGAGGTGTAAGCAAATACTCCAACAGACCGACCGTCTGTGATTTATGTTTTGAAGAAGTGAGTGGGTGAGTTGATGACATCAAATCTCCTGCTGTGTGCTGACATGTTGACACTGCCCTGAAGCTTAATGTAGGTGTGAGGTTATGTAAATATAGACCACATTATGATGCACTACCACATTCCTTCACATGTATTTAGTCTGCTCTTGGAGTCGGCGGCACTTTCAATGGAGAATTTCACTCAAGAATGTGACATTAAACGGAGAAATATGGATGCATTTCTCAATTGAGGTTCCTGAAAAAAGAGGGAATAGTAATGCGTATGATTCTTGATACAGTAAGTGTTTATGTTTTCCATTGTGATGTTTTTAACAGACAAAGGTCATTATTTTGATCGTGTTTGCCAGTATATGGTGTCATGCTACTGAATCCCTGAGTGCCTTTTGATTTTCTGTGAAACTGAAAACCTGAAACGAAACTCATGAATATGAATGTAAGCAAAACTGTCTTTAATCAGGACTTATTGTATTTGGAATTTGAGATAGAATATATTCACTGCCATTTAAACCACTCTCCAATTCAGGGTATATCGAATGTTATTTCTGAATTTCTGCCTGTAAATATTTAAGCTTGTATTTTTCAAAAGCTTTACATTTTGTAATCTGTTAGCAAATAAACCTCCATCATTGATTGAATATTCTTGTGGCAGAAATGCAAATTTATTTTAAATGTTGACATTTTTCATTGCAATTTCGTAATAATAAAACATGAATCTCCAGATCTTAGGTTTGGATATTTTATTGTATACATCTATACGCTGCTTGTATTTTCGATAAAAACGTTAGAGGGCGTCCCAAAGCAAAAATGGACGTATTTATTATACAAGAGTACAACTCTGATCTAGGTTTGACCAGGACCGAGTCGTCTACCACATATTTGGACTGTATGTTGGAGACGAAACCCCTTTTCTGAGGCAACGTTCCATTCGCTCAAACATATCGAGTGTATTCAAACCAAACCACCTCCTGTTTTCAAATTACCTTCTTCAAAGTTCCGCATTCGTAACTCCGAAGCGAAAACCTGCATCTCCCATGACTAAGGGAAACCTTTGGTGTTCTGGGAAATGTAGTTTATAGATGGAGCAACGTACGAGCAGGAAACCTCACTAAAACTACCCTTCCTATACGACATTACGCCACAGGTTAAAGACGGAAGCCTTCAGAGTTTCGGAGTGGGAACAAAAAGTTGTTTTCAAGTCAGTAGCAGGCGACGTTACGTTTTCAGCCGTCTCTCTGTCGAAGTCGTTTGTTTTAAGATACCAAAGGTAAACTTGTTATCATGTCATAGTGAAATAGTAGAAAGTAAATCGTTATCTTTGTTGTGACTCCTGCAAGGTTACTAAATTGGTGTTAACAACACTCGTTTCCCTTAACTAACGTCAGCTAACTTAGCTAACACGTAAGCTGACGCCGATGTGTTTTGTTAGAGAGCATATTGTCAGTTAGCCCTACAAAATGTATAGAACTTAATTAGCTTGCCGGACAGGATTATCGCCGCGTCACTTTTCTTCATGAAACATTTTGTTTATTGTGTTAGCTAGCTGACGTCAGAGCGTGTATCGTTAGCGTAGCACCGCTGTTCAGTGGCGTACGTTTGGCAGCTGTGACGTCAGGCAACTTTGAACTAGCGACACGTCATACCGGTTATTGGAGAAGCTGTGCCTTATTGCAGAAGCTGTGCCTTATTGTGGCGCTGCTTTCACATTAGCAAGGTGTAGCCATATTGCAAAAACGTTCCTTGGTCTCGCAGGTACGGAACTCTCTCTGTCTAGCACATCATTGCAGAGAAATGCACGGAATGCCACTTGTGAACTGCCACGCCTGAACTTCAGCAAACGCTTTAAATAAGTTGTGTTTTTTGGTGGAAGGAGGGAGAGAGCTTTGGGTAATAACCGTGGTTAATTTCTGTCATACAAGCACCTCCCAGTCCTGGTCGTCATGGTAAAAGACCACCTCTCTAGACGGCAACAATGAAGTCCATTGAAAGCGCTGAAACACCCACAAGAGGGGCAGTCCGCTTAACACAGAGCTAAACATGGCGTCTGACGAAAGGCTCTGTGCATGTATACTTTTTTTAGTAATGGTATTCACTGTCGCATCTTATCGACTTTGATATCGGCTTGATGTGAGCCGAGCATAATTAACATTCAACTCGTTTGTGTCTTGCATGGCTGGGCATATTGATGTTCCATGTGTGTGTCATCCTAGTATTTGTTGTTTGTGACATCCACAGGGACCAGTACCTCTAACTATGGGGAGTGAACCAGGCCCAGTTCAAATTGTTAGTGTGGGCAAGGAGGATCATTCGTTCGCCTTGGACACAGAGGCGTTGGCACGAGTTTTGTTGGCCCCTGAGGTCCGAGACAAGCATGTGGTGGTACTCTCAGTAGCTGGAGCCTTGCGAAAGGGGAAGAGCTTCCTGCTTGACTTCATGCTCCGTTACATGTATAGGAAGGTGAGTTGCGCTGTAATATGATCAGTTAGCTCCACACCACTACTAACAAATGTCCAGGTTTGGATAAATAGGGTTTCACTAAGTAGCCTCTATATGCTCCTGACTAGTCTTGAAACTAATTTGTATTTCTGCAGGATGATGAAAACTGGCTGGGTACGTCTGATGAGCCCTTGACTGGATTTTCCTGGAGAGGGGGATCAGAACCAGAGACAACGGGCATCCAGCTGTGGAGTGAGGTTTTCCTCGTCCAAAAGAGTGATGGCACAGAGGTACCTACATATTATGTTTTCTTTTTTAACTTGGCAATGAATATTCACGTTGAGACATTTCTGAGGTTGAGGTTCCTTTTCTCTGATTCTAAATCCTTCTCCTTTTCTGCTTGTATTGACCTTTTCAGCTTTAGATTTAATTGCTTTGCCACAAGTTATACTCTCCCAATTGTTGGTCTTTTTTGCATGTTAGAATGTGTTACTCCAAAGATAGAATAGTTTTGCTCTTATGCTACTGATGCAGTCATGTGCTTTGAGGATCCCCACACACTATCTCTACACAGGCGCTCTTGTGCTATGTATTTGGCTACACTCCCCATATGTGTTGCAGATTATATTATGTGTTGTGAAATTATACGTCACTTTCCTTAAATGTATTTGTCATATGAAGATAATTCTCATAATTCTCAAGGCATAAAACAGGGCTTGCTTTGACTCAAAATAACAGCCCTAATCGTGTACAAAGCCATTGTTTTGTATAATGCAGGGGTACAAGAGTTCTGTATAATACAGATTTCCGTCAAAAATATATTATTCAGTTTTTCCGTTTTGTATATATATATATGAAAAACATTATCTCGATTTGTCAGTTAACTCTGCCACAGCTTTTCAGCTTTGTATCGTGGATGTAACACGGCAATTTTACTTACTGTGTGTTAATTTAGTCAACGAAATTAATGAAAAAAATGCTTGTTGACTAATTCAGTCAACGCAGTGTCCGAAATTAACACCCACCAAGCGCCACATGTGGGTAGATTTTTCATTTAGCCTGTATGTTTTGGAAGTCACATGACACTTTGGCAGGTAACTTCTTGCTTGTGGCGAAACGAAACATGTCTATATATTAATTTTGTGTTTATTATAAATTAATACAGCCCTTTATATATGTTCACAAGTGAATTCCACGCTTCCACAAATAGACGTGGAGCGGAGAGCTGGTCGGTCAGGTTAATATTTTGTTGCATTTCGTTACCTCGTTCAGATCTGGCTTCGAACGGGACAACGTCTGGTCATAATCATATTTGTTTTGGCTCGTAACTGGTAACATCTACCTGCATCTATTATCCGGTGCTTTTCTGGATATCAGGAGTCAAAAGCCATTTCTCTCTTGGGGCAGGGCATTTATTTCCTCTGTGACAGTTAAAGAACAGAGTCTACCAATAATATAAATAAAGTATAAAGCATGGTACATTTCACTGGGCTGGCTGGCTTCTTCTGCTCTACCGACTAGTGATGGGCGGATCGCTACTGCAGTATCGATATATCAATACTCGCATACTACTCATTTGTTATGGTTTCCACATACTCCATTATCAATACAAAATACAATTGTTTTTTTCTTAGTCTGCTATGACCACTGTTTGTATTCACCATCATAATGTGTTATTGTGCAGATTAAATTTATGTATGATACGTGACACAAAAAGGCTGTGTATATACTTAACATTTAATTTTTTTAGCTGGTAAAATAAAAAAGTTTGGCAGGTAGTATTTTACATCTACCAGATATTTATTTGGCTGGTGAAATTAAAACAACAGCGGGATA
>OMOT01074704.1:0-26458 GCA_900312575.1 Acanthochaenus luetkenii | reverse complement strand
CACGTGTTTCTGCCCACCGAGGGGGAAGGAGAGGAAGTGGACAGTGAATCTGTGGATGAAGGGTTCATGGAAGAGTTGGACAGTAAGATCACTGCTCTGAGGCTCCAGCAGGGGGCGCCTAAGATGGTTACATACCACTGATGCACTGAAACCAGTGCTGGCCCTGTTCTTCCTTCAAGGCGGCCGGAAACCAATTTCCATCACTGCCACCGAGTTGGCCGAGCATCAGTGGTGTTATGGGTATTGGAGTCAAGAGCCTGTAGTCAGCTCTGCCAATCAGAAGCAATGTAACACTATTCATGTCTGCAGTCAGCTGTGACATTCAGGACTAATGTTTGAACACAGTCAACCCAACAATGACATGGAAAACCATAAATAGGATCAAATCTATATGTTATGGTCCAATGTCAGAAACTATAGCCCAGGTCATTAACTCACTAATTTGTGCATTAGAGTTGCATTAGTGTGTGTTGGCTTTGGCCGCTACTGTCCCCCTGTTGCTACTGTCCCCCTGTTGCTACTGTCCCCCTGTTGCTACTGTCCCACTGTTGCTACTGTCCTCCTGTTGCTACTGTCCCCCTGTTGCTACTGTCCCCCTGTTGCTACTGTCCCCCTGTTGCTACTGTCCCCCTGTTGCTACTGTCCCCCTGTTGCTACTGTCCCCCTGTTGCTACTGTCCCCCTGTTGCTACTGTCCCCCTGTAGGTTAAGGGGGGGACGACACTCGAGACAGTGTTGTTGTTGCTACTGTTTTGAGTGTTTAGCCCACATATGTAGAGGAACTGTGGGGGGGAATAAACACAACTTGGATAATAAATTACAGACCAGCTTTTTATTTATGGTTGTTAAACGTCATATCTGTCGACGCCCTACGAGCACATTGTCATCACATTGTCATCACATTGTCATCACATTGTCCACATTGTCATCACATTGTCATCACATTGTCATCACATTGTCATCACATTGTCCACATTGTCATCACATTGTCCACATTGTCCACATTGTCATCACATTGTCATCACATTGTCATCACATTGTCCACATTGTCAGCACATTGTCATCACATTGTCATCACATTGTCCACATTGTCATCACATTGTCAGCACATTGTCAGCACATTGTCATCACATTGTCATCACATTTTCATCACATTTTCAATCATCCTTTTCAAGATTTTGACCCCAGCTCTGCCAAATCAGGTCAACAGCTCCAGTGACTCCAATTCCCACGATGCACCACCCCCCTCCCTCTGGAAAGGCGCGGTTGTGTTCCGGATTCGAAAACCATGCGCGGCACAAATTGCCCAGGGCGCAAAATGTAACCAGACAATTTAAAAACACAAAATACGACGTGAATGTCGCTGACATTAGCAGGTATAAGTGGGTCCAAGTGAGCGGGAAAACATTTCAAACCCGAGGACTGCGAATCCGACCCAATGGCTGTGATGCGGGTCTGCACGCCGGAGAAACAGACCCCCAAACCTGGTCGGGGTTCTGGTGGACCGCCGAGAGATCCCAACGGAGCCACACTCAGGTACGGACACTTTAGATATGGTTAGCTAGCTAAGTATATTAATGGTAGATGTGATAATTGTGGAGAAGAAACAGTAAATCATAACATATGTAGTTGTAAATATAACAGAGAAATGTTAAGCTCTAGTCTTCAAACAGTAAACAGATTTAGAGTATTTAAGAGCAACATATCTGATAGAATTTGAGTTTAGAAATGTATTAAATCCCCCAGTACACACTCTCGATCGGTGGGGGCGGTAGTGCGCCCTTGACGTTGTTTGCTACCCGACGTAAAAGAAAACTAAAGAAGAAGGTGACACTCGTTAATGATTGGTCCTGTTGTGCTACGGGTGCCATGTTGCAGCTACCCGTCAACCCTACAGCTAACAAGGGGTGTTAGCTAACGAGGGGTGTTAGCTGTACGTCTGTAGTAGTGATGGGCAAACCGGCTCTTTTCAGTGAGTCGGCTCACTTGGCTCAGCTCACCAATAAGAGCCGGCTCTTTCGGCTCCCAAACGGCTCTTCATTCAGTAGCATTTCCGGTTTTTCAAAATCGTTCAAAGTTAGCGATATTTTGACCAATGACTGGTGTTTGTGCAAATCTATCACTTAAATTGTTCAATTGAATCTTAGTCTACCTTCTAATTACCAAAATAACATTATTTTGCATTTAGTTTGTTATAAAAACGATTTAAATAAGTGCGCTGCTTCAGATAAAGAATCCAAAAGGTGTTTTGTTAACATGCAGGACTGACCTCATGAGGTTTGCCTCAAGGCCCGTGGCCTGATTTGTAACAGTGCTAAGCCAGTTATTATTATAAGGGGTAATAATATAATTTTCCCTCACACATCTCTCTTTCAAGATTTACATTTGCGCACGGATTGACTGATTTATTGACTGATTTATTCATTTATTAATCCGTATCATACAGTCGTCAGATGAGAACACGTATAACAACACTTCAGTGCAGTTTATTCAGTCTATTCAACACCACGTACATCAAACCAAGCAGCAACACATTCAGAGCCTCGCTCTCACGCTGCCTAAACACACAGAGTCAAACTAATATCTCACCATTCCTGCTAGATTTGGCTCTAAATCATTATTACCGAACAAGTCAGACGTCGTAGGATCGCATCTAACTCAGACATCATAGGATCTATTGTCTTGTGTTCATTTAGAAAAAGAGCCGGCTCTTTAGGTATACGAGTCGGCTCCAACGTTCACCTCAAAGAGCCGACTCGTTCGCGAACGAGACATCACTAGTCTGTAGCAACACCCACATTACACTGCCTCGGATATTAGCTCTTGTTGAGTCACATTACTTCACCGAAGCCCGTGAGCAGGTTTGTGGAGCAAACTTGGCGGCTACGGAAACAGCAGTGGACAATAACGTCTGACCACCAATCACTCTCTTGGCCAACTCGCTTGCGCGTTTTGTGTTTTTTTTTTGGTGTGGCGTACAGTCACAACGCTTTGTAGTGTCCGGAAACCCCGACACATGTAGCACCAACCAGGAAAGGTATATTTGGAGCGTGGTGATTCGTTATTATGCCGTGTGTGCATGTTCACACAGCAGAGGGCAGCTACCAGTAGTATAGATGTCTGTCTGCTAGAGGCATGCGTGCAGAAATCTGCTACATGTTAGCACGTTAGCTTAGCGAGAGCTAACGGCAGTTGTCCTCTTGTTTACCATTGTTTTAACAGGTCGCGGCTGAAGTCATGGCTGAAACTAAGGAAACGACCCAGTCAGAGGTAAAAAACCAAAGTCTTGCTGATTAGCTAGCTTGCAGCTACTAGCTAGACTGACCCGCTTGCCAGCTGTGCGACGCTCGTGTTTACGTTGCGAGTCCGGTGTTGCTAACGTTAGTTCAGCTAACCGCTAGCTTGCTGTGTTGTGGTTGGTTCGCTAGCAAACGTAGCTAAGTCACAGAAACGACGAACGGACTCAAAGACGACACCTCAGGGTTAGTTTGGTTCGTTCCTTAGAAAGCAACGGTCTGGAATATCATATGTAAACTTAAGTTAAATGTGTGTTACATTTCCCCGCCTAGCAACTCTCATATAGGTTACTGTCATTCTGGGAGCAATGCCAATAGTTGAGATATACAATGTAACGTGCTCTCATGATAAATATAACTTATTTCAATATAAGCAATGGACGGAACAAGAGAAAGCCCGCCCATCGGCCAGGCCCACTGCAGCCCCTGTAGTCTCGGCGCACAGGAAGTGATGTGAGTGACTTGCTGTGTAGCATCAGTACAGTAACATCAGGGACTGGCCTCAGACTTCAGCCGCACATTAAAGGATAAGTTCCCCATTTTTGGACCCTAGAACCCTGTTCACAGACTGTCTACCATGAAACTGACACATAGACGCATCATTTCACTGAGCAGTTAAATATTGAGTTTGCTACATATTTCCTGCAAGCATCACTTGTGGAGGGACTGCTTATGTTTACGCGCACCCTAGTACTAATACTCGCGGACATGTTTTGTTTTGAGGTGATAAAACGTATTGGAACAATTATCGCGCGACATTGCTTGCAGATAATAGTTTTCTGCTTAAGGGCTGACTTTTTAAACTCAAACCACATCAAGATGTTGGACGAAGCGCCTTTCTTTCGAACTAATTATTTGTTTGCATCGTACATGTACCGGTAGAGTCAAATCTCTACTGTGGCACAGATTTCTACCAGCATACCGGTTCAGCCGTTTTACCGCCCACCTCTAATCACATATCTGTCTGTTGGCATTCATAGTGTAGTGATAATCAGCTGTAGACCAGATAATATTCACTAGAATGAAATACAATTATCATAAGGGCAAACAATCATATATTAATATTTTGCTCCTGGTTAGCCTAGTCTCTTGATATTCAGAATAGCAGTTGTTTCAGGAGATTGCCCTACACCTCTGATATTGTCTCCTAGGATTTTGGTTTCCTATTTTTTGGGGGGTTCCTATGAGTATTCCATGACATCACCACACCACCATCTTGGTAGGCAAACAACAGGTGTTTGTAATAAACCACAACTGATTATCAGTGTTTTGGCAGTGTATGATAATTGTTTCTTGTCCTATGCAGATAAAAGAAGGGACAGACGGAGAGCCTGTGGAAACTCTTTGGGAGCCAGGTGCATCAGTGGGTGTGGGAGACCCAGAGCTTGTTCTCAGTGATTCCCTGGGGCTGTCTGAACATGGAGGGGAGGATGACTTTGGTGCAGTTGCCGTTTCATTTGTAATACCTATGAATGTAAAAGAAACTGAACTGGAACAAATGGAGAGTGAAACATCAAGGACAAATTCTCCCAGCCCTACTCAATGTTTGATTTTACCGGCAGCAGACGCATCTGGGGATGGAAAATGGGAACTAGAAAGGGAAAGTGAAGAAACTGGGGCAGAGGAGGTCCGTTCTCACTTACCTGGATCTCCTCTTGATCCGTCCCCCTCACCTGGATCTCCTCTTGATCCATCCCCCTCACCTGGATCTCCTCTTGATCCGTCCCCCTCACCTGGATCTCCTCTTGAGCTGTCCCCCTCACCTGGATCTCCTCTAGATCCGTCCCCCTCAGAGGGCTCTTTATCTGCGATGGAATCAGTCGGCACAGTTTTATCTCTGAGCGGAGGTGAGCCAGGCAGGACCACTGAGTGTGAAAAAGAGGTTGCTGAGTTAACAAATGAGAAAGAAGGTGATGAGTTGAAGGCAGAGAAGGAAGGAGACAAGGACAACAACAACTTAGAGGAAATGCCTGTGAAAAGTGCTGTCAGTGAGGACACAAACATGGACATGACTTCTTGCAGCAACGAGGAGACAACAAACACCTGTAGTACTGATGAGCAGATGGACAATGACGCCAATGAGGACATTGACACAAAGGAGGGAGATGGTGACTCTAGCAACTCAGCAGGAATGACTGTGGTAACTGGTGTCAAAGATACGACACAGCACGAGGGCGACAAAAGTGATGCTAAGAAAGACAGCTCTCCTAACGTGGAGTCCGTTAGATGTAAATTGGTGGATACCACTACCAAGGACCTCGATGAGATCATGGACATTGGTACAGTGGATCAGGTGGAACAAGAAGCTCAGATGAAAGAAGAGGAACAGAAGAATTTGATGGGAGAGGATGGCAGCGGTTCCTCTACAGGTAAAATAAGATGGAGGATAGAACCATGAATGCTGTTCTTCACACATGCGTCTTACTGTGCATCTCAACACTGATCTAATCACCCAAGTACAGTAAATATACAGGGATATGTTTTGGTGACAATGATGCAGATAAATAGTCACAACTGTTGAGTTTCACATTACATACTGACACACATGGTCCAATAAGGCAACATTATTTTCTTTATTTTCTGGGGCATTTTCACATTTATTAGATGGTACAAAGTAGAGAGCGACGGGAAATACTGGGAGAGACATGCAACAAAGGTCCCGGGCCAGATTAGAAACCAGGTTTTTCCTTGACTGCTAGGATGTATACTATAAAGTAAAATGTAAAAACGCAATTTAAAGTCTACATTTCTATTCATGTCTTTGCACTGCGCACACCATGAGTGGATTTGCAAACCCAAGTCCTCCAGTTGAAGGGCACTTTCCCTACTCAAACCACCCTGCTGCCCCAAAAGCATTGATCTGAATTATCCCACTAATGATTGTATATTTCCCACAGTCTCTGTGACAGAGGGCAAGAATTCCCCTGTTGTGAGTGACACTGATGAGAAACCCAGTGTATTACCACCGCCCGTGGACGAGGACCAATCGGAGGACAAGAAAGTGCCATTACATTTGGTGCAGTCCAGCTCATCTCCATCTTGTGAAGCCACAGCCAGTATAGGTAAGACTTCAGAGCTAAGGTGCTTGGGGTGTCTTCAGAGAAGGAAATTTGGTTCTTTGTCTATCAACCACAATGTGTGGTAAATCCCGAAATTCACCACCCACTTTTACAATTTTACCAGCCAACAAGGTTGTTAAAATAGCATAGTATCCTTGAAGTACCTGCTGAAATGGCTGGTGGAAACACAGCCACAGATTTAGGAGCTGGTGGCTGGTATTAATTTCCCATCCTTGTTGTGTCAGTGGCTCAATAAGATAAGGCATGCACTTCCTAATCATGACATAATAAATATTTTAAAAACATAATAAAGGTCCTCATATCAACAAGATCTTGTCGACTGTAGTGGTGAAAGCAGTCGTCTTTGGCATCACACAATGTCTCTTGTACCTGTGTTTAAATCCAACAATGTATTTTTTAGGTTTCTGATAGTGCCTTTGCCTTTGTATCAAGTGACGTCACACAGCATAAGCGGTGACATTGGTGTGACCGATTGAAGGATGTAGCTAAACAAAATCCCTTGTATATGCTGTGGAGTGCAATAACATGAACAAACAACGGGAAAAGCCCTGCTGTTGGCCCACATCATCATTCACATGCTATTCTGTCAGTGCCAAATTGAAATGATGATAGACTTGACAAAGGTATGGCAACATTTTCCCAGAAAGTGGTAGATAAATCAATCCCTATTCATTGTTGTTTAAGATACACAGTTTGCAGTGAGGTTAGCCAGGTAGTTGAACAGTATACGGCATTGGGTCCGTAAATACACATCCATCACTTCTTCCCTGCCAGTGGAGGAGATGTCACCCCTGTCCTTAGGGTGGAGGTCTGCAGACAGACCTTTTGAAACACACCACCACTTTCTCTGTCACATTTTTGGTAGATCTGCACATTTAAAAAAAAAAAAGGAATGAAATGGGGCTAAGATGTTTACATGGTCAAATAGTCTTGAGTATTGCCTTAATGAGGGTAAGAGCAGACTACTTGTGTGCATCTAAAGATAACCATTGTCAGTGTTGTCTTAATTATTTTTTGTTTGTAAATCTTGTTTGTTTTGTACCTGTATTCACAATAAACCTACTCGCATGTTGCACATGGTCCTATAGGAGGGAGTAGCACGTCATCAGCTGTGGTGAATGGGATGAAAGTCGTCAAGCTATCGATACCAAAATTGGACAATGTAAGTATCTTATTTTTTTGCCACCTTCTGTCTTCCATGTAATGGTTAGGGGAAAAAGCTGCTCCAATGTATGAATTAAAACTAGCTTTGCGTTCACTTCTCTAGAAACCACATGACTATGCTTCTGCCTGTCTCATATCAGCTTGCGCTTTCCCAGCTGTAGTGCTTATAATGTTGCAGCAATAGACTAGATGTGTAGCAATTAAGGATGGGGTTTTGTACATGTTTACACTTATAATTTTGGCGTGTACCCGCGGTTAACCGTGACATGACGTCATAGCCATAGAGGCCAAAGATACTGGTCGGAAACAGGTAGCTGCTAGTAAGTAAGCAAGCAGTTATGAAGGATTAACGTTAGAATGTAAATATAGGTTACAATATAATGGAATATACTTTCCTGTTTCAAAACGTTTTCATAAAATTTGAATAAAACAGCCTTCCAATCACGGAGTGTTTTTGTTATTGCGACAGACCTTCAACCGCTTCCTGATTGTCATGTGAGATGCCTCTTGTGACTAACTAGGGCAGGCTACTATTATTATAATAAGTCTTTTATATTATAATACAGGTTACTACTAATAATAATACACGAATAAAGAAATGTTCAAAGTTTACGTTTTTTATTTGTAATAAACAAAACATTGATTGCCAACAGCATTAATCAATATAAAGTACAAATAAAAAGTCAATTTCGACTCACAACTCTGTGTACTTGAGATTGCTTTATAGAAACTGTAGCATTTCCATGGCTAGGCTTGTCCAGGCATCAGTTGTGATCGCAATGTGTTCTTGTTTCCCTAACTGATCCTTTCTCTCCTCCAAGGCTCGATCATACATTTGTTGAATCCACTGTGTCGTGCGCCATCTTGTTCAAAGTCTGCGGTCGTGTGTTTTAATCACAGATGGTTGTTCATTGAGCCGGTAATTCCCCCTTTCACGCATAAAACGACACCACAGAGTGAACATGTTACAGAGTTGCCGTCCACTTGTTTTGTAAAATACCGCTCATTTTTGTGCTGTTGCGTCCTTCACCAGACAGTACGAGTAGGAGTCTGCTGTGCAGGTCCACCTACATGATTGGCTCTCCCTGATGACTATCCCACCTGTACTGATTGGTTCCTGTTGCTCCAGTTCTGCACATCCAATCAGCAGGCACCATTTTAAAATGTCCTTTAATCCAAACGGATTTTCGTGTACATGTTAAATGTGTACACACCCCTATCCCTAGTAGCAATGTTACTGCATTAGTGGCTGCTGATGCATGGTATCACAAAAAAGTAATGCTGCAGCCACATTTTCCACGCTGACAAGCAAGGAGACTGTGGTTAATTTTGGTTTTAATTTTCTGTAGTCGTAGAAAACGAACAGGGTAACCGCAGGTCTTTAAAAAGTCTTAAAATTAATTATTTAAATTTAAGGTCATTTAAGTATTAAAATGCCTTCAATCCAGTTATTATTTATGCCTCAGGACCCCACGTGATATGGGTCTGCGTCTCTTGGTCTTAGGTTAAATTCCAGCAAGCATTAAAAAGGTCTTAAAAAGTCTTGTTTGGCTTTCTGACACCTGCAGCAACCCTGAATGAATTTACTTCTGGTCACTGGTTTTCCAAAAGCTTGCATCAATTTCAAGCACTGCAGCACTCCTCACAGACTTGCTTTCTCTGTCCTAGGAGAGGTTGCAGGCTCCAACCCAGCCGTCCCCCTCTCCACCTCTGGTCAAGGTAAAGGATGAGCCCATGGACGAGGAGTATGACCAGGCTCTAATATCCTCTGTATCCACAGCGAGCATTAAAGATGAGCCTAGTACTGCAAAGGTAGGGCGCACACTTATTTTGTGTTGTGAAGTTATACTGTTCTACAAGCAAACGTATAGCATTGTGGCACAGTCAGGGGTATCAAGAGGGTGGCAGTATAGAACGACAAAACAAACGCCAATAGTATCTATGGGCAGAGCAATGGCCTTTCCTTTTATTGAAGGAAACACAGGAGTTATTAAAGGGAAAACAAAGGGCCCAGCCCACAAATCACTGGGCTAGAAGAGGCTTCAAAAGCCCAAACAACAGCATACATATGTCTTGAGCTCTTCTTGCCTAGGGCACCATAGTGGCCAGGTAAGTTGTCAATCTCCGGTGTGGGCAGCAGAGGGAGCCAGTACACAGGTAAGTAGCAGTCATCCACCACCATTCCCCTCAACACCCCCCTGGATGTGTCACAGCATGTATCCAAGGTAGAGGTATGAGATAGTTGGCCATTGCCTTTTTCACCATGACGTTATATGCACATTTTTAGGTAGAGGAATGACTGCTTTCCTATGTTCAAGCTAGAGATGTGGACTCAAGTCATGACGACGTAGAGTCGGACACAAATTGTATGACTTGGGCCATTTGGAAATTACTTGAAACTTGCTTGTGACTCGTACATGATGAATCGAGACTTGCTTGTGACTTGAGGCATAATGAGTCAAGAGGACTCTCATTATTAATGTGCAAGCAAATTATTGTATTGTTTATTGCTTATTGTAGCCGGCAGCGTCAGCACAACATGTACAATGGTCCTAAAACAGGATTGTGCCCCAGCAGTAGGAAATGGAGCGCACCCACCCAGGCTGTGGGAGATGATGTAGTCATGCGTCTGTGTGCACTCTAAAAGAAAATATTCATAGTTTAAATCTAAACTTAACTTGACCCTATGTCTGACTTGACTTGCTTTGCTAGGATATGCTTGTGACTTGGACCTTATATGACTTGTGACTCAAGGAAGGGTGACAATTTCCCATGTCTGGTTGAACCCAAATGGCCACATGATTGAGTACTTGTGACTTGGACTTCACAGATTCAAATCCTATTCACCCCTCTCCCCCTTTAAAATGATGCTTGATTTTAAAAATAATGGTGATTTCATTCTATCGTTGACAGGAGGACCTGAAGATCGGTTCGGTCTTCTCTGTGACGGGAAACTCCACATCTTCAGCTACTGAAATGCAAACCCCGCCCACCGTCATCCCTCTAGCCTTGCAAATGGTCTGCTTCCATTGCAAGAAGAACCTTTTGAAAGGACAGACGGCTTACCAGAGGAAGGGCTCCTCAGCCCTCTTCTGCTCCACTTCCTGCCTCTCTGCAACACTGCCCCAGATCAAACCAGTCACCAAGACCTGCCACTATTGCCTTAAGTGAGTTTGGTAGAAGACTATATTTGTTTCTTGCTTTTCCATGCTGTCTGTAGCTCATCTTTCCTCCTTTTCTTAGGGTGATTTTAAAGAAATGCACTTCATTGTAATAGTGTGAGGGAGTGAGAAAGGAAAAGAAAGAGAAAGAACATAACTCAAAATGTAGACCGTTAAATACATTTCCAAATCTGATCAAAATCAAGGTCAAATGTATTTGTATAGCACATTTAAAAACAATCGAGGTTGACAAAAGTGCTGCACAATACAAAGTACAAAAGTAATGTAAATACAATACAACACAAAATTACAGAATTTACATAAACAAAAATAATACTGCAAACAGTACTACACATGTAACAATAAAAATACAAAATACAATATATAATGCACAGTAAAAATTAGAAGCATGGATGTATGGCTCAACCTGAATGAAAAGCCAATGAGAAGAGGTGAGTCTTTAACAAAGACTTAAACATTTCTACGGTATGTAAATATAAGCTGTTCCAAGGCTCGGTCACCTTAGATTTTAGCCGAGATTTTGGAACATCCAGAAGCAACTGATTTGACGACCTCAGTGCTGTAGCTGGCGTTTGAACCTGGAGTTCAACTAGGTACTGAGGGGCCGAACCATTTAAAACCTTAAATACAAACATCAGGATCTTAAAATCAAACCTGAAACGGACAGGAAGCCAGTGCAGAGAGGCCAGAACCCGTGTAATATGGTCACGCTTTCTTGTGACGGTCAAAAGGCGAGCAGCTGTAGGCGTCGTAGAGAGAGCTGGTAAAAATCTGATGTTGGAGGAAAGGCATGTCTTGGAGTTGTTTGATGTGATCAGCCATCTCTCTGGCTAAAAGTCTCCCTTTTCACATATTCAAAAGGTAACATATGTCTTTCAGCTGGATTACAATTTTAACCTGATTGAGACCGATCAGGTTACTGTAATACTGAGGTGTTGATATGAGGTTGTTATTTTATGGAGTCCCACTAACTGATTATCAGCCTGCATGTAAACATCGTCACTGTGTCAAAGTTAATGCCCCTCAGCTGACTAAACTTGTGCTGGTTTTGGATCTTTGCTTGATCTCCTCCCTCACCATTGTCTCAGGGTGATAATGCGGCCTCAGGACACCATCTTGGCTCCGGTGGATGCTAAGGGCACTATGAAGGAGTTCTGCAGCCAGACCTGCCTGTCCGCCTTCAACTACAAGAGAAACATCTCCACCAAAACACCCCTCCAGCAGATCGCATCAAAGTCACTGTGCAGCATTTGCACCAGATACTGCATTGTAAGGAAAAGGGAACAGCATCTAAAATAAATCTAAATTCAGCCTCCTTTTTTCTTTTCTTTTAAAATCAATGCAAACAGTAATAATACAATTAGTAATAGACTTTATTTGTAGAGCTGTTTTTGAATTGCATGCATGACTGTTTTCTAGGGTGAAGGCAGATGATGCTTAGAACTGAATTTTTCCGTCCTAATTAGATCATGTTTGCCTTGTTGAATAAAGTTGTAATTGAACATATATATATATACGCATGAGGTTGTACATACACACAACTTTTTACCTCACCGCCCCTATTACCTACATTTACATGAACTGAAACGATATGTCCCTAAAGTAACTGCTCATCCCTCCTGCAGAGCAAACATGAGGTGATCCTGAATGGTGCTGTCCACAAGATTTGCAGTGATGCCTGCTTTGGCAATTTCCGCACGGTCAACAACCTGTCCATGGCTAGCTGTGGGAATTGCGGCTCCTACTGCCACAACAAGCCCCTTATGCTGAAGGTTGAGGACGGCAACAAAACCCTCTGTAATGCAGAATGTCTGACCAAGTTCAAAGAGGTACGAAATTCCCAAATCAAAATCAGCATAGTTTGTGCATAGGCAGCAATGTTAGTGCGGGTGAAATAAATACTGTAAGGGTATTACAAAATCATCAAATCATGTTCTCTCTTCTGTTTGTATTACTTGGCAGAAAATCAAGACACCCTATCCATGTACCATGTGCCAAACTTCCCGGCTGATGTCAGACATGGTTGAAAACAGAAACAGTGAGGGCGTGGTGGACCTCTTCTGTACTAGCAGTTGTGTGATGGCATACAAGGTCCAGACTGTCAGTGCATCAGGTACTGGACTTTCAGTCATTTTGTCAAAACAGCGTCTTCCTCGCAGTAGGTCTGCCATTGGCCAGTGGAACTCCAGTCTATGATTCTGTATACCAAAACACTTGGGAGATGGGGATTGTGACCGTTCAGCCACTCTTTCCCCACTTTGTCTCTCTCTCGCTTACACTCCGTCTCTTTCCACCACCCTCTCTCTTCCTTCTTCATTATATATTCATTCAATATACCAGCAAAACAGTAATACCATAAAAACGATTTGGTGGATAAAATAAAGTAAACTGTTGTCTGATGCCATCTTGATTCCACCTTGGTCTTCAGGTGAGTCATGGCTGACACCCATAAAGTCGAACCTGAACACGCTCTCTCTACTCTTACACATTCTTAGATGCTCCATGTCATTTGTGGTGTTAGCCTGTAACTAACTGCTTCTGCTGTCTTGGTCAAGTCTCATTAAACCCCCTTCCCCTCCTCAGGTGCTTCATTGACTTGTGATAGCTGTGGTAAGACCACGGTACCGTCCTACCACCTAGCCATGTCGGATACCTCCATCAGGAACTTTTGCACTCTACCATGTGTCATGGCTTTTCAGGTAACGCGCCCTTCACAACTTTTAAAATCCTAGCAGACTGTGAACACGAAGTAATTTACACTGAACACTCACAGATTTCTGGTGTCTGTTGTTTGGACTCACAAACGTAAAAATGATTTGGGGATAGGGATCACAAATTTGATGAGGAGCATCACATACTACAAAAATCATTTGTGATGGGGGTTTACAACACTCAAATGTTGCTCATGTTGCTGTACTATAGTACAACACCAAACATAAACAGACAACTCACTACAACATAGTTCGCTCATCCGTGTGACATTCATGTGCAATAATACTGATCCGACTTGGGGAAATGATGCATCTCACCGCTACATTTCATTATTCAAAATTACACTGATTGGCCCACGGGTGAGCTACGATTACACCTCAAATCAAGGTGACATATTTGTTACCGATTAGCCCAGTCGGGGACTTGATTATTCGTGGGCGATGACAAGTTCATTGTTACCTGTATTCCCTTTGCAGTCATTGTTTACTCTATACTAGATACTGTACCTTTTTGGTCATTACTCTTTTTTTTGTTGCTTTTCTGTGCTACAGGATAAGTTCAAAAAGACCCACAAACAGGTGAATATTTTCACTAAGATGCCATTGGCCCCCTCCCCGATCCAGACCGCCACCCCTACCCAAACCCAGCCTGATGTTTCTAAAGGCCTTGCGAAACTGCCATGCTTCCGGTGCTACCGCCTCATAACTGCTAAACCTGAACTCATCCAGATCAAGGTAACTTGTGTGTGGGGAGTGTATTATTTTTTTTTTTCAAGTTAAAGGACTGAGCACTTCACTTTGTTCCTGATCCTTGTGTTTTATCCATCTGTCTTAAACGTCTCTCTGCAAGAGTATTGACCTACCTACTGTTAGCCTCCTCCCATGAGAGCTGATAAATTGTGGATGTACACTCTGACTTAGCTCAAGTAAACTGTGTGTGCAGGACAAGATGGTTTTCGTGTGTAGCTTGCTCTGTTCGCAAGAGTTCAAGAAGGTCAACAGTGTGACGGGCCTGTGTGAATACTGTAAGGTCGAAAAGGTCACCAGAGACGTCAAGAGGATCGACAACAAAGACTGCCACTTCTGCAGTGACGGTAAGGAGACAGATGGAAATGTCCACAGGGCTAATGCAGGCTTTTGTAGCCTAGTTTGTGTAGTTCATTTCACTTACCGTCATGTCAGTTGTTGTAAAGAATAAGCTTTACAGATGTATCTACATATACTGTATCCTATTGAACATCGACCAAATCCAGTCTAGGTTAACATCTAGAAACTGTGGAAATGGAAAATGTGTAGGGACCCTGAGCCTCTCCTCTCTCCCTTCCAGGCTGTAAGCTGCTGTATAAACACGACCTGGCCAAGAACTGGGGGCAACACTGTCGCTGCTGTGCCTACTGCTTCTCCATCTCCAAGGTGCTGGTGACGGGACAGTACGGAGGCACGATCGAGGAGTTCTGCTCTGATGACTGCAGGTCAAAATACACCATGCTCTTCTGCCATGTAAGCAAGCCTGAATGCGAATATTATAATTGGAACGTATTGATGATGATGTGGATGCCCTGCGCCGCATACACATTTATTCTCTTCTTTCTCTCAGGTTGCCCAGTGTGACTTCTGTGGTCGTAAGAAGAAACTGGTGCAGACCCTTCCCATGCTTGGGGAGGTCAAACACTTCTGTGACCTGAATTGTCTGCTACACTTCTGCAGCAACAAGACATTCACCCAGGGCCAGGTAGCCACCAAGGGTATGTCTTGTTGCTGTTTTATGTTTTGTTTTAACACTGTTTTGTCTCACATGTCTTATTGGATTGATTACTAATATTGCACACACACACACACACACACTTGCATTTGAAACATTCACAAATTTCTCACACCAGAGTTTATTTCTTTAGACTTTGCTTTGAGACTCCATTTTTTTAGCAATGCAATTCAATGGGGTATGAAACCATTGCTCTCAAAATCACATAAGGAATTTCCTTACTTAACCACTGAGGCAAATCTTGATTATCTTTCAAATCAGATTTGCATTATCTGTTGTTTTTTTGTTCTTTCTCCCTCTCTGTTTCCTGCCTCCATCTCTTCATCCCCTGGATCTGCAGATACAGTGGTGGCCACCCCTGTCATCGCTAATGTTGTCTCGCTTGCTAGCACTCCAACTGGGCAGCCCAATACCTCTGCCAGCACTGCCCAGCAAGGTATATATATATATATACACACACACACACTCACTCACTCACTCACTTGTGTCTGTATGTGTATAATATATATATGAGAGAGACGGAGATGGTGCATATACAGTATTTTAGATCAGTTGCTGTCCTAACTCTAATCAATTTCAATTTCACCCGTGTGGACATCAGTGTTGATTGTGCAGGTTTGCTCTTTTTTGCTGACTCATACGTCTTTATGTCTTTGTCTCCACAGGCACTGTCCCTCACGTTCAAACAAAGACCTTCGGACATGTACGTTGGGGGAATGAAAACGGGCTTATTTTGAAACGTATTCCTTCTATTCCGCAAGTTTCTTTAAACTCCCATTCTCTAGACATAATTGCGTTTCTTAAAGTGCAATTAATTTTAATATTAACATGTGAATTCTAGCCACTACTAATGTGAGCTTGTGATTTGCACATGTTGGGTAGTGTGCAAATCAGATGTGTTCATAACAAGACAGTGATAGTTAGTTGACCAGAAGTGACTGTTATGTAACAAGCTTAAATCGTTCAGTTTTATGAAATGGTTTAGTCGTACATTTAGAAACACAACCAGCTGTCCACAGCTGCTGTTGCCCAAGGTCTGAGGACCCATGGCCACCAGAGGGTCGTCATTATTGTTATTTTTGTTGTTGTGGTTATTATTATTATTGTTGGTGGTATTATTGTTGTTATTATTTGTCTGTTCTTCAGGCCAGTACTCAGACAGATGCAGTGAAGGCGCCTCCTCCCAAGGTGCTGAAGAACAAGGCGCTGCTCTGTAGACCCTTGGTCCAGAATAAGGGGGTCTCCTGTAAATCGGAGATGGTCGACACCGAAGCACAGACGGGTAACACACATACCCAGACATTTTAAATGCTTTGTTGGATTCACTTTATTCACCAACTACAATAAACAGACAGACGTTTGCCACAGTGCCATTGGTGTAGAGTTGTATTGACCACTTCCATTGTAACACAGTACAAACTGACACACATACAGAGACAACGGGACTGTTTTTTAAATGTTGATTGACAACTAAATAAACAAGCCAGCTTCCTGGCTCCTGCATTTTGTCTTGACATTGGCCAAGTATCAGAACCCACATGTGTATCCATGGCCACTCATATGCACAGCTATGTGCTGGTACTTTTACAGTTTAGCAGAAAATATGCATTCTGCAATCACACATACAGATTAAATACTCACATTGTTATATCTTAAAGCTGGAATATGGGACTTTTCCCCCAGTAATAAATCGTTGCTTTATCCATCTGGACCATGGAGTCAGGTTACACAATACCAGTTGGCAGTATTACCATAGTTGGGGACGCTTCCCATAGATCGCTTGACTAGGTAGGACGAAAGTGAGCGAACTATCTAGCTAACGTTAGCCAACACAGGTTACCTGCGCAAGGTAGCCGAGTGCCACTAGCTAGTTAGCATACTAGCCTACCCAAAGCGTTTACATTGAAAATAATTTTTGGCTAACCTGACTGAAATGCTAGTGGCTCACACGTTAGGCTGCTGTTACTGTGTACACACACACTCTTTTGGTTTCAGAGCTCTGATATTGTCTCTTTCTCTCTGTTCTTTAAAGATGACCTCTTCCCCAAGGTGATAGTCCTGCCTGTCCCAGTGCCAGTGTTTGTTCCAGTGCCTATGGGCATGTACAGCCAGTACACCCCCAAGCCCATGAGCCTGCCCTTGCCGGTATGTCAAATACCCCCAACACCCCTAGGGCCAGATTTGCAAAAGTGCAAAGTGCTCGTAAAGGCTAATTCCAGTCATCACTTATCACTTAAAGCTGATGATTCTGTAATTAACTTCATACTGCAATTTCTAAATTTATTTGGAATGGCAAACCCCCACACTATCAGGTAAAATGTTTCCTAATTTCAATTGTTATTTCTGGTCTTATGCCATGCGAGCACTGAACATATGGCTTAATCCAGGAATAACAAGGTCCCAGGTTGAAAAGATTATGAAAAAAAACACGTTATTTTCCCAATCTGTCTGTCACAGCTGCCTGTGCCCATGTTTCTTCCTGTAACACTGGACAGCGCTGAGCGCATCATGCAAACCATCCAGGAGATTAAACAGAAGATCCCCTCAGACCCTTTCGAGGCAGAGCTCATCCTCATGGCTGAGATGGTGGCCGAGCAGGATGAGAGCGATGAGAAGAAGGAGGGACAGAAGGACCGGGTGGTGGAGAAAGAGAGAGACAAGCAAGAACCTCGCGCCCCGGATGGTAAGAATTGTAATACTTTATCCACAGATTGAATGTGTGATGTTACAACAGCGTTCCTTTTCTTCCTTGTTTTGATTAGCAAGACTGAGAGCGAAAAATATTGTGTGGTCCTGATACACATGGCTGCACATTTTATTCAGTTGTTAATTTCGCATTGTGATATATGTTGATGTGAAGTCTCTCTCTATGGCCTAGTTGATCATCACATTACCCAGGTTTTGTCAGCATACATCAAATTGAACGATTGCCTACAAAAAAAAAACCTTCAAATCCAGTCAAGAAATTATGGTCTGGCAAAAGTATGGATTTTTCATTTGTAGGAACATGTGTATTAACCCTGGATCAAGAGTTCCTCTGATGTCTCAATTTTTCAGACCACGCCAGTAACTACAGTGATGACTTGGACACAGACGACTTGGCCAGCTTCCTCAACAACTGGGATGACCCCTCCTCTGACACCAGCCTCAGGTCATCCAATCGACCGTACGCCCACGAGAAGCTCCACCCAGTCTTAGACGTTCCTGTGGGCATGCCCAGTGAGCCTTATTCGGAGCCCCCACCTCCAGCCCCGCCTCCCATGGACCTCGAGGCCGACTTCACTGTTGGTGAGAGGACGAGTAGTACAAATTCACAGTTTCCTCGCTTATTTTATGTGTTCCACTGTTGTGTAGCTGCCCCTGTTCTCTAACATCCTCGTGGAGGGAAACATGTTAAAAAACTCTTTCTCAAGGGGTTCCATTATTATTATTATTATTATTATTATTATCATTTGCTGTAGTGCTTCGGGGTAATTTAAGTTTCGCCTCCACCTCGATCCTGGTTTTGATCCTAGTAAGTGTTTTAAAAGAGGCTGCAGTGTTGCATGTGTGGTCAGCTAATCTGCTCAAATATAGGTTAAAAGATTGTATGGTATTATCACCAACCACCATTGAAATGCTGGTAGATTTTTTGGCTTGCTTTGTCTGATGTTTGATCTGGTGTCATTGCCAGAAACTCTGGAGATGATGGCCCGCCTGAGAGAGCAGCCCCAGCGCTCCCCCAGCCCTCCGCCTGCCCCTGCAAGACGACGAGTTCACAGGAAAGCCAGGGACAAAAATAAGGTAACAAACTGCTGCTCACATGTCTCCAAGATTAGATTCTATTTTATTTGTAAAAGAGAAATGTTGAGTTTAGATACTACTAATATGTTTAGTTATGCCCAAAATGTGCCCAAAAATAAAAATAGATTGGATTTGTGTTTGTCCTGCCACGATCACATCTGTGGTGTAACCTCGTCTTCCTCTCTCCTCTCTATCCTAGGGTCGTAAGTCGCAACGGATGGCTAAGGCAGCTATAGCGGTGACATCTCAAAAAGGCTGTTCCAGCAAGGCCATATCCAGGGAACCCCCTAAACTGAAAAGTCAATATGGAATTGACGCCTGGAAGAGTTGGATCCAATGGAGGGAAACCCAGCCCAACCTGGAGAAGCCACGCTTTGGTTGTGAGTCTGAACATACAACAAATACCACTTTGTTAACACGTCCACTAAAACTTCCTGGTAGACCCTTTTTTCCCACAGACCCAGGCACTCACAGCTTCATAACGTTGCTATTTGGTGAACGCTTTTGTCCAAAGCAGCCAACAGTGGCATAAATGCATTCATTTTTATCGGCCCCGGTGGAAATCAAACCCAGTGAGCCACATAAGGAATGAAAACCTTAACCCTGACTGTCAGTGCTGTGTTCTACTCGTTAAGCTAGACCAGGTATGAAGCTCCTATCCACCCATGGTAAAAATCATGTATGCTGTCATGGCATTATAAGCCAGCTAGAATAAAAACATCCACCAAATGTCATATCAGTTTTAGATCTTCACAAAGATCGTTGGAAAGTTTGAGTTTATACATTAAAAAACAACTTTCGTGACCTTGTACCGTAAGATAGAAGTGACCACCAAAAGGAATGTTATTGTTCGGTAAAATCTCTCCTCGTTCCATCTTTATCTTAGCACGTCTCATGGAGCTGAAGGAGCATGTGCTTCGCTGCACCACGGCAGAGCTGAGCTACGGCCTCTGTCGCTTCATCACTGAGGTGAAACGACCCAACGGAGAGACCTACTCACCTGACAGCCTGTTCTACCTCTGTCTCGGCATACAACAGGCAAGACGGGCAACATTGTACTCACACACACTCAGCTTGTTCTACCTCTCACTTGACATATTAAAGGAAAGACTTACAACATTGTACAAACATGCATGCATATAATATAAACTAGCACACACCGCCCAAAATCACATGGCGATTGTTGGTATACACACACACACACACACACACACACACACAATGGGATGAGTAGCTGCTAGACCACCGATTGCCTCTGCATTGGTTTTAAAGACCCTTCTCTTTCACATGCTTGTGATGCCCAGGAGACTGTAGGCCCTTTAGAGACATTTGGACTGTTTTGCGCAAATTCTGCAGCCCTCCTCAGTGGACCCACCCTGCATCACTCATCCCCAAGCCTTCACTTACCAATACACAAGATATGATGTTACAATTCTTTGTACCGTAATCCAAGGTGAGCATTGACACAGAAGCTCAAGTCAGATGCCAAAAGAATGATGTACTAACCCACACATGTTGACCAAAGAGGACATCCGATAAATATACTGGATGATGAGACGGTCAACACCATTCACCAGCTGCCTAACCTAAGTGTTACAGGGTTGAGTGTCAGTACGAGTGTGTCACTGGGCTTATTAGGTGGGCACCTCCCAACATAGATGTTTAATTGAATTAGGCCCACGACACCTCAACAGTAAGTTCTGGTGTGCCCCTCTCACCAAACACCAAGCATAGCTAAAGTCACCTACACTACCCTTTACACTCTAACCCTAGTTCCAAACATTACTCAATTTAGAAACTCGCTATTGATTTCAACAACAATAAGCAAATGGGGCAGCTTACAGTGCTGCTCTGAAACAGCCCACTCAACGGTTCGGTAGCGGAATCTTACTTTGCTGTTTTCCTCTCAATGGCTAATGCAAACTACAGTGAATATCTTCCAAAATCATATGAGATATCGATATGCACACACAAACTATTCTCATTGCTCTGCTCCGTTTGCCTCTCTGTAGTACCTGTTTGAGAACGGTCGCTTGGAGAACATATTCACTGATCTGTTCTACAGCAAGTTCTCCATGGAGTTCACCAAGACGCTGAAAGATTTCAAACCCCAGATCACAGCCAGTGGTAAGAGATCATCCACATCTTTTTTATTTTTTACTCTTAATCTTTCAATCTCTCTTTCCGTCAATCTCTCACACACAAATATACCCACATGTACTTTCCTCTGAGCGACTCCGATTGCTAGATTTTGAACAGAACCCTGTCCTCGCCCCTATCGCTTTTCTCTCCCCCTTTCCTTCCCTGTCCAGGCTATGTCCATTCCCGCGTGGAGGAGGAGTACCTGTGGGATTGCAAACAGCTGGGGGCCTACTCCCCCATCGTCCTCCTCAACACCCTGCTCTTCTTCTGCTGCAAGTACTTTGGCTTCACCACAGTGGAGCAGCACCGTCAGCTGTCCTTCGCCCACGTCATGCGCTGCACCAAGACCAGCATGAACAACACCAAGACCACTTTCCTGCGCTTCTACCCTCCCATATCCATGAACGAGCCAGAGGTGCAGTCGCAGACGGGTACGATTAGGGCTGGGTGTCAAAAAACATGACCTATTAGTACCGACGCGTGGTATCAAAATAACAAAATCGGGCTCTGTGTGTTGGTTGGTTTGCTCGTTCATTAATTGTTTGCGTGCATAATGCTTTTTGCAATGCGCAGTGATTAGGGAAATTAGGTCACGCAGATCCCCCTGCATAAGTGCAATACAGTGTGCGCTCATACACCAGACAGTACAGTAGAAGTCACACAAGCATGAGCCAGCTCTAGGTTGGTGCACAGTACAATGACATACCAGGAAGTAGCTGGGTATTTTTTTAACTAAGCCAATGCATAAATCAAATATTTTGTTCACCAATTCTCTTAGTTACTTAACAACACTGTGCTACCACAGCATGTTGGTGTTAACCGGTGGAGTTTTTAAAGTCAACGTAATCACCCCTCCACCCAAGAACCTATAAAGCTCTGCCGCACTTGTTTAATAAAGCCGAAATGCATAAAAAAATCTGTCGCATGCATGTTTGTGCTATTGTAATACTTCAAATTAGGTATGTGTGTATGCGTGTGCTTGTATATGCTCTTCAGATGCAGACGGTGTCCCGGCCAAGAAGCGTAAGGAGGAGGAGAGTAAAGAGGATGTCCTGGAGATGATGGAGAACAGTGAGAACCCTCTCCGTTGTCCGGTCAGACTCTACGAGTTCTACCTCTCCAAGTGGTGAGTGTTGCCCCCTTTCTCTGCATGGTACAGTATATGTCGTGATATGTTGTTGTGTCTTTTAACGTTATGCGTTTTTGTTGTGAACCCTGTGTGCTAGACAAAATTTTCCTTAAGGGACACTGGAGATTGAATGAATCGCAGCTACGCGGTCCAGATTACATACAGAGCCACACCCGTGATGAGAGCTGATGATTTATCGCATAAAACGTTTTTCAACTTGTAAATCAGTGGGACTGAAAACTGTTGTTTAAAAGGCAGTTCAAATATGCTATCGAGTTTTGTTGTCACGCTGCTCCGTGTTTGTTTGTTATTCCAGCCCGCGTGTAGTGAATGTAAAGCGGGGTCGGGAATTATGTCAAATATCTACCTATAGACATTTTTCTATCGCTCCACAATATACAGTATATCGTCATATCGAACAGCCCTACCTCACTGTTAGGTGTTAGGTTAGGTCACCTTGTTGACGCTAACATCTTTCTGTTCCTTTTTCTTTCCCTCCATCCAGCTCAGAGACAGTCAAGCAGCGCACCAACTTGTTCTACCTTCACCCGGAGCGCTCCTGCGTTCCCAACAGCCCTTTGTGGTTCTCCGCCACCCCACTGGATGACGGCACCATGGAGGCCATGCTCATTCGCATCCTCACCGTCCGAGAGATGCACGTCAGGACAGGGAATGAGGGAGGGAGCGGGAGGGAGCAGCAGACGCCAAATGACCCACTCTATATACCTGACGAGGAGGATTCAGAGTGATGAAGGGTGGTGAAAAGAGAAGTGAGCATTTTGTACTTGTTTGGACATCAGCTTGTGGTGGAAAATGTATGTAAATTGACTCAAATGCTCATTTAAACACTTTCCAATAAACAGAAATATACAGAGATTGAATTTCACTCAAACACAACTACAGTGGGCTGAACTGCAAAGAAATTCAACTCAGACCTCCATTACCACATGTTCAGCAGGATTTGAAGAGGATCATGCAGCCAACATTTTTTATTGTTTAGCTGTATAGCTGGGACTTGAGGACTGACATGTAAGACTCGGCTCAACATTCAGACTGTTTTACTACAGCTCAACAGGACAGAGCTGTCCTACTGCATTCTGGTAGTGGTGGCTTCTGAAGAGGAGTGCTACTCTGATACGTACACCTTTTGTTTGGTGGATGCAGCTGCAATGGAGTTTGATAGTTTAAACGTGATCTGCTATCTAAAACATCAACGGTAAACATCATGTTTTGGTGTCTGTCCCTCAGATTGAAACAACAGTGGCTTCTTTCCACCATTTTGCACCAATGTTCAACAATCATCCAGGGAGAAACGATGATTCCGTCACTGGCAGTAGTCTCGATAGACCAGAATGCAATGCAGCCACAAGACATGTTTTTGAGTAAAGGGCGCAACCCCCACTTTTTCTCGACTGGAAAAACGTGCGCTCGCTCTGTATGCCATCGTTAACGCTGTCACTATTGCTCTGTCCGCCTACATGTATTACCCAGAGCTGAAGGCAACAAGTCCAGGCCCATTCTCTGGTGGTTGTCGAAAGTCATTCTGGGAAATGTCGGAAATCAAAACTGAAGTAGAAGTAGACGAAGCAGGTTGAGGGAAAGAGGGTTCAATGTAAGAGTATCCTATAATATCATATGTTTTAATTGCCATTTCTGCGGCCTTTCCACCTTGACATGGGAAACCACAATGTGAGCGTCAGTTTACACACAAAACTGCACATTGGTTCACGAGTCTTTCGTTTCCCGTTGTGCCGGATCGCTTCAGTTTGAAAGGTCTAGTCACCTGAATGTTTATGGTTGCAGATGTGACTCAGGATTTGTTGGTGGTGTTTTTGTGAAATGAAAGTATTACACAATTTTATTTGTATTTCCTTTTGCCTCGTTAATCAAAATGAGAACCACACTAATATTGTTGATCAGTTGCCTGTTGCAATTATTGGGGGGAAGAATGTGATGATTGTTTGTTTTTTAAAATTCAGTCCAGGATATGTTTCTTTTGCATATTACTGTATGACATGACGAGGTTGATGAACTTTTCATGCAGTTTCAAACACATTGTTGACATTTACGACATGAAGTCTTGATTGGAATCTCCAACGCATCTTCTTAAACACTGACTCCAGAACTTCTGACTTAATTTGAGCAAACCCAGGACCCCAGTGTGTAGTTGAAAATAACGAGACAAAATGTGCTGCCCCATACTGTTCCATTGTCTGTATACCTTTTACCTTTAGTCTTCAGAGTACCGGTATGTCTGGCTGGCAATGTTCTCACTATCTTTTGTATTGTACATTCTTTTTGAATAAAAAACAAAAGTTCAAAGCAAAGTTTTTGTAATTTGTAACTTCATATTTAATGTGTACATGGCCCCAGATTGTAAAAATAGCATTGCTGTACTCCAACTGAACTGGATTTCGGACGCATGCAGACCCAACTCTTCCAGTTTGTGCGTGTTTCTCACATATACTTTTGGGAGGATCTTCGCAGGATTTGTCAAATGCATGTTTTTCTGAACCGAGTCTCACCATTGTTTTTTTAACGGAAACTATTTTTGGTGCTGACTTGTGTCATATCTCTCCACAAAACAGAAAAAACAAAATGTCACAGGAACCCAATAATACTGTCGGGCCCTATTCCAGTTTTCATAACATAGTTTGACAATCCGGACGTGGCACGGTGAGGCGCTGCCCCCATTTTAGCCAATCAGCGTAGAGAATAACTGACAGAACTGTCTGGCGACCAATCAAACGGTCGTGTTCTCCAGCGAGGGGCGGGATTACGGCCGTTGATAGCGAACAGGAGGCGGAGGCGCATCCTGTCCTGTCCGACCTGGCGGTTGAGCGAAGTACACCAAGGACCGTAAAGACTTTATTAAAGTGTCTGTCCTCCGGATTCCTGCTACAGACATGGCCCCTGTCGTGCAGTTGAAAGAGGCAGTGGCTGACCTGCAGGAGGGGATCCGGGCGATCCTGCTCGGGCCTCCCGGGGCCGGCAAGGGGACCCAGGTGAGACATACATAACCAGGCGAGCTAACCTAGCTAACGTTAGCCTTCGTTGTGGAAAGGTGCGTGGCCGACAGTAGTACGAGCTAATGCTAACCTAGCTGCTTCAGCCTGACAGCGTGTTTCAGACCCGCCGTGGTTTACGAGCTAATGCTAACCTAGCTGCTTCAGCCTGACGGCGTGTTTCCGACCCGCCGGGGTTTACGAGCTAATGCTAACCTAGCCGAGAGATCTACCATCACACTGGCACTGGGGCTATGGCTGTTTGGATACAGCCATGGTGCCACACCAGTGCCACACCATACACTGTGAGAAATAAAGGTTCGTCCCCAGTGACAAGAGGCAACTTTATTCTGCCTGTGTGTGATGTGGCATTGCCACTGGTTAGGGTAGATTAGAGAAGCCTGCCGAGGTAAGATGTCACCTGATGCGACACTGAAGCCCTCTGTTATCTCCAATGCCTTTCTCTCTCTCTCTCACACTGCTGGCACTCTGAAGCCACATCGTGTGCTGGCAGGGAAAAGGTAGAGCCGCTGTGTCAAAATGTGCATCAGTGTATATATGATGTGGCATTGGGGCTGTGCGATATGGACAAAGTCTTCTGTCAGGATTTTATTGATACTACTACTCTTATTGATAATGCTTATCGGTTCGGTACATTATCGATACTCTTATAGGTTCTTTTAGATTATTATCCTCTGTCATCCTTCCTCTAGCTGCTAGCCTGAAGTAGGGCTGTTCGATATGACGATATATATCGTGCGGCGATAGAAAAATGTCCATCGTAGATATTTTCCTCTATCGCCATTGCCGCAAAAAAAGCAGAAGAACTGCTTTACGGCAAATCGATTTGGGAAATCAGTGGCGATACCCAGTCGTAGAGGTGTGTGGTTATTTTATATTATTATTATTGTAATATATTATTACTCAACAAAATACAGCCTCCATCATCATTTTACAGTAACCGTCTGCTAAATTGGGAAAGGAATGTCCACTGGGGATGGGTGGATCAAAACTGGTATCAATACTTCAATACTCACATGCTATTCATTTGGTATTGATGTCCTTTGAAAAGTATCAATTTCAAAGTTATTTTTAATCCAAAATGCGTCACTCAAGCGTCATAGTTTCACTACGAGGTGGGAAATTCCCCAGTTCCTGGAAGGCAGCCTTACAATCTCCAAGAAGTGAGAAAGCATCATGAAGGG
>OMOT01074695.1:0-12165 GCA_900312575.1 Acanthochaenus luetkenii | reverse complement strand
GACCCCTGCTTGTCTACCTACCACTCTCCTGCCTTAACCCCCGGACTCTGTGTGAGAATAATAAGTTGCGCCCCGGAAGCAGTAATAAAACCACTGTTTCCCGTATTAGTTGTTGTGGACATTGGCTTTGTACTGTCCGGTCCTGTGGACACTTCTGTCACCCACGAGTGTGCCACAGTGGACTTTGTTTCACTCATTCACAAATCCCTTTTTCCTTTCTCAAATTCACTTTTCTCTGCTGTGGAGGGTGGTGCTAGTGGGAGCGTGTCTGAGGGGGCTGCAGGAACAGTTCAGGCTCGTCGCTGCTGCGTTTGTACTGCACAGCAAATAAACGTTGGGATCCCCCAGTCAGAGCTGGTTCATGTGGCCAGGGAAAGGGAAGTTTGGGGCCCCCTGCTGGAGCTGGTACCTCCGTGACCCGACTTCAGATAAGCGGTTGAAGATGGATGGATGGACTTATGGGGAGTTTGATATTGCAGCCACTCCTCCTCATCTCCTCAGTGAAAGGCTTTTCACCTCATTTACCACCTACATCATGCATGCATGCACATACAAAAAATAAACAGGCACATACAGTATATTTCACATGCATACAAATGCACACATGAACACAAAGTTTGTAGTTTGTAAGATGTTGTTTTTTCTCAGACAGGTAGTGCCCTTGTCACTACTGGTTGCATGAGGCGGTACCTGCAGCCCATTCAGGTTGCACAGGTAGTCCAGCTCCTCCAGGATGGCACATCCATACATGCCGTCACAAGAAGGTTTGCTGTGTCTCCCAGCACAGTCTCAGGAGCATGGAGGAGATACCGGGAGACGGGCAATTACACCAGGAGAGCTGGACAGGGCGGTAGAAGAGCAACAACCCAGCAGCAGGACCGGTATCTGCTCCTTTGTGCGAGGAGGAACAGGAGGAGTACTGCCAGAGCCCTACAAAATGACCTCCAGCGGGCTACTCGTGTGCATGTTTCTGACCAAACTGTCAGAAACAGACTCCATGATGGTGGCATGAGGGCCCGACGTCCTCTAGTGGGATTTGTGCTCACAGCCCAGCACCGTGCAGCTCGATTGCATTTGCCAGAGAACACCATAATTGGCAGGTTCGCCATTGGTACCCCGTTCTCTTCACAGATGAGAGCAGGTTCACACTGATCACATGTGACAGACGTGAAAGAGTCTATGGTACCCTGACTGCTGTTAGGTACCGGGATGAAATCCTCAGACCCATTGTCAGACCTTACGCTGGTGCCTTGGGTTCCTCCTGGTGCAGGACAATGCCCGGCCTCATGTGGCCAGAGTTGGCGATGATGAAGGCCCTCACATTCCCCTGTCCAGAATCCAATTGAGCACCTCTGGGAAATTATATATAGGTGCATCCGCCGCCACCAAGTAGCGCCACAGACTGTCCAGGAGCTCACTGATGCCCTGATCCAGGTCTGAGAGGAGATCCCCCAGGACACCATCCGCCGTCTCATCAGGAGCATGCCCAGACGTTGTCGGGAGTGCATACAGGCACGTGGGGGCCATACACACTACATAATGAGTTGTCGTGATGAAATTCACACAAGTTGGATCAGCCTGTGATCTCAATCTTTCACTTTGATTTTCAGTGTGATTTTGAATCCAGCCCTCAATGGGTTAATGATTTTGGTTTCCATTGACCGTTCTTACCTCATTTTGTTCTCAACGAATTACACAATGTAATCAATAAAGTTTTCAACTTGAACATTTCATTAATCGAGATCCGCGATGTGCGATTTAAGTGCTCCCTTAATTTCTTGGAGCAGTGGTAGTATATGCATATTCCTCTGGTAAAACAGTTACTGTGCTCGTAAACAACAACAATTACATCCATGACAAATACAAGAGTCTGTTTGAAACACAGCGTTGCGTGTCTGTGACTGGACAGTCAAAAACTGCTTTCTAAAATGTTGATTACTGCCATTACAGTGATGGTCCAAAAGACTTGCTATACACTATGTACTTTATACGACAGGGGGTGTACAACAAAACGGAAATACCACATGAAAAAGGATTTAAATGTTGAAATAACTACATCACGATTACAAAGGCAGCTACACAGGTCAGTCATATGAAGTTGAACGCCAATTAGCAGCATGTGTCTGCAAGCCATGACACTATATGCACATATACTTGGTCTTCTGCAGACTCTTAATGTGAATTCAATGCACATTTGCACATTTGCACATTCTATTTTATTGCTTTATTGTTTCATTACTCTCCTACTGCTTTTTTGTGTGCTTTTTTAAAATATTGCTTATACTCTATTTGTCTTTTCCCTACTGACTCCTATTACTTTAGCTGTTGCAATGACAAGCTAATTCCCCCACTGGGATCAATAAAGTGTCATCTTGTGACTTTCAGGCTTTTTCCTCCATCCACACTGGTTCATGTTTGGAGACAGCCAAAGGAAGCCTTCTACCCACAATATCTGTTAAAGTGCGAGGCACATTACAGTGGAGGACAAAGGGCATGGGTTTTAGTTCGTCAATTAGCATAGGCTCCTTAGGTTATATTGCAGATACCCTGGCCTAGCAGTAAAGTAATGCTGAGTGTAAATGGGGAGGGCCATCTATGGACTCTCGAAGCACAGAGGAGGCACTGTCTCATGGCAGTAAGAAAGTTAGAATAATATATATGTTGGATGAGGGCCCACTATTTAGGATGGAGTCTACTCGGGGCAGTTGTATAAACTTCAGAGGACTTGCAGTGTCTCTCTGTGATGTCAAAGGCCCTCTGAAATGCCTAAATTGAATCACTGTAATAGACGAGAGGGGAGATGGGGAACAAAAAGCTACATGAAATTAGATTTCCTCCAGCGATCAGGTTCCACGCTTTCACTTTCAAACAAGGTGCAGCCATTTTTTCCTTGGAAAGGAGGAGGGAAAAAAAGTCCTTGCGGTACTTCATGATTTGATCACGCTTTGAAATGGACAAAATTTGAATGTGATCCCTCTTCAAAATAAGCAGAGGTAAAGAGGAGCCTATTGAGATTGGAGTGGTTAGTGTTTATCCTGAATTTGGGCTCCACTCTCCGCTTCAGTAAGGTTTTCTCTGGCTGGGATGATCCAAACCAGCTAAAATAAAGGGCCGGACGATTCAAGAAATGGAGTGAGTTTCTGTCACCCTAACTGCTTCAGCTGCCAAGCTCCCAAAACAGTGAAAGAAAACATGGCAGCCCCCGCAGGGTCCTGAGTCAACAGGCCTCCTTCCTCCGGTGGACACCAGCAGCTGCTTTTCCAATCACAGGAAAACCTATCAGCAGCCTGGTGTGGACACAGACCAGTAGACTATGCACTTCATTCTCTATCTCTGCCACACACACACACACACTAGCGATATATCAGCAAACCAATATATGGGGCCAATATTGTGCGCTTATAAAAAATGGAATACCAAGTCTGTGCCATCCACCTCTGATTTGGTGGATATTATGCAGTTTGATTGATTACATGTTTACTGTCTCTGAGAAGCCCTTAATCTGAATTTATTCTAATGTGAGACTTTGATCAGAACAAATATGCATGAAATATGTTAATTATTACATTATTATTTGGCATGAAAATAGTCAAATTTTAAGAACACACAAAACGGTGGCTGTCAATATCAGTATCGGCCTTCAAAAGCCCATATAAGTCTAGCCTTAATGCACGTGCATGTACACATACACACTCACACACAATCTTCCATCATTAGCCCATCCACAGACACAGCCTTTCTCTCTCATAGTTGGAAAACAGGCAAAAACTGCTACTAGCCTGTATACATCCTGGTTGACTGATTGATTTATCCACCAAAGACAAATTCTACCACCATTTGCTGCTTGACCAATGTTAATTTCGGACCCTGAGTCTGTTGATTGGAGTACTGGTCTCTAAGATGAAGATTAACTCTGTCTACAACCCCAATGACATCCCTATCCAGAGCTCTAACTCCAGACCTAGATCCAAGGCTCAGGTTCAGCCTCCTACTATAAAATAGTCATCCAGTACAGATGGGTCCTCAGCCCACAAAGAAGGAGCTGGACCTGTCAAACTTTTCTACATAACATATATGGATATGGATTATGAAGATAATCTGCAGTTGAATGGACACCAATGCAGGAGCATCAATTCACTAAACCCTAAGCTATGGCAAAGTCCCTGCATCTAATATTACGGGACAAACAGAGGAGTGGACAATAGCATAGGCAATGACATGGACATAGGAAACAGATAAGGTGATAAAGGCAGACAGATGAGGGCACGGTCGGCGACGATGTTCTCAGAACCAGGGGCTGCGATCACGTATTTACAGCCACAAGATATTATTATTTGGACAATGTGATAAATTATTAGACAGAGGTCACCAAACTATCAGCTCACAGGGAACATTCTTTGCTAAAAAACTGCAAGATCAAATTTGGATTCACCTTGGTAAAGATATGGCGAGTACCACTCCATGCCACACCAAAGTGGCACCAATTAGAGGTGTCATATTAAGACATGAGATCAATAATCAACTCCACCAATGAATTCACGATATGTACCATCCTTACGTATCAGAAATTACGATGTAGATAGATGAATACAGCCCTGCTCTTGCGATCATCAAATCAATGTTGGGATCTTTAATGAGGAGGTGTGGTCAGATGAGCGATCTGGAACCTGTCAACACTTGGGCTCCCTCGGCCGGGAATTCCTTCTGTAGCCTGGCCACTCTGGAGCAGATCCACATGGAAAGTACTGTGCAGTGGAAACTGGCAGCCAAAAAAACTCTTCCAGATTAGCATTCCTTCCCTCTGACACATAGGCCGTAGAGCACATCATCTTCTGACCAACAGGGGACGCACTTCAGGATGGAGGGGGGTGGGGGTGGACGGGAAGGGAATGGAAATGGGCTGAGGCCGCGGGAAGAAGGGGTAAATTACAATGCAAAAAGACAATGATTCAGGGAAAATGAGGAGTTAAGCCTGTTAAGCCAGTATTACAGCAAGCGCTTTAGACGCCAGAAGAGTAAGGCAGTCTAGGGATTGGAGTCAACCTGTAATCACATAACAGCAAGCAGCAATAATCAATAACTGGTGAAAAGTAATAAACAGGAAGAAGTGCTGAGACAATGCAAGGTAAGTGAAAGGAGGAGGAACTTTGTTGAGGCCAGGGCTGAAAAACGAGGAAGGGCGTTTTCAGAGCTGTCGACAAATGCAATTTCCCTCACCTGATTTCACCTAGACAGGAGTAGACCACGAGGAGCCCTTATTCATTAGCTACATCTATTCCCATCATTAAATCATAAAACGTCTGGACGGCAATACGGCCCGGAGCCTACTCAGCCAGCAAGGGGGAGGAAGAGAGGGAAAGGAGTGAAGTGAGGGCTGAGGGATGAAGAGGAGTTTGCCAGTCAGCCAGTGGGGGTGTTGGGTAGAAAGGTTGCTGCTGGCCGCTCAACAGTAGCATTCTTTCACACATAGCTGGAAGTAATCAGCGATCAGGGCCAGAATGAAACTCTGAGCTCTTTCTGTTTGCTTTGGCTGCACCTCCTATCTCTTCCCTCTCTCTCCACCTTCTCATGTGAAGGCCCCGTTTGCACCCCTATCCAGGAGGAGTCCATCATCTTATTCTGTATCTGTAACCCACTTACCACCAAATCCATCCGTCCACACCAATCCACAATACCTCAACATTGTTGCCTAATCACAGTGCAAATGATCCTCACGTTTCGGGCCTCCCTGCAGAAGAGGTGGTTAGGAAAGAGAGAAGATAGGAGAAGGTGAGAAGAAAGAGGAGAATCTACCGTTGAGTTTATGGGGTTGAGAGAACAGACAAAAAAGACTTTGCAGATGATTTGTCAGGCGATTATCTTTCTCGTATGACTGCATCTAACGCTTTTGGTAGACGAAAGACATCTCTCCCCCACACAAAGAGAACACACCATATTTCGTAGAACCTGCGAGCACAGACAGTCTCATCAGTACTGAGTTAGGCACAAACTGCAGGGATAAAACAGATGCTGTAGGTTAATACTTCCTTGCTGATGTCGAGAACAGGATGTTGCATAAGTTCCAAATCCCAAATGAATTCAAATGGCCTCATTGGCACTATAAAAGCAGCTGCAACACTGCCAGAGCTTTTTGGACCTCCAGTTTATATGTTGGAATGAGGACAGCCATGGATGTAGTAAGAACTGTTCCTTTGCAGCGAGAAACATTCTATTTGTGTTCTGGTGTATTGCCTCAGCAGTGTTACTTTCTACGGATACTTAGTCTGAGCCTTGATGTCATACTGTATATTACCCTACTTAATGTACAGCATATAGGGCTGAAGATGCAAATTCACACACACCATGCAAGTATGACACATGCAAACAGGCACTAGATTGGAATGGTTTCTTCACTATCAGCACTGTAGTGGGAGACTCCCTGACCTCATTCACCAATCTCACTTCCTCTCCCTCCCCTGCCTCCTATCTCAAGTGGCCTCTAAGGGCATACAGTAAAGTTAATTAAAGGGGAGGGGTGTGGTGTGTGTCAAGGAATGTGAGTACGAGTGCATAGGCAACTTTCCAACCCAACAAGGAACTGCTTCACACTGAGGCCATTTTCTCAGTCAGTGCTTCATCAATAACCTTTCTCAAAAGGTCAGGAGGGCAGTAATGTTGACAGATGGTGTTTAACTTGCTTTCAGAGAAATCAAGAATGCCTCAATCATTGTCAAGATTGTCATTATTTTTGGCACCCCGGTGCTACAGCCCACTCGTAATCTCGGCCACCACAAGCACAACAAGACAGAAAGGAACAAGGGGGTAAGAGGAGGAAGAATCACTAACAACTTCCTTCCAATAACCATTAATGAAGCGATGTGTGTTATGGAGCAGAGCTACTGAGCAAACAGAGCAGACCTCAGTCCAGACACATGTTCAACACATTTCCAGCAAAAACTATAATGGGTTCTCAACAAAACACACACAAAAAAGCGAGGGAGAGAAAGTACTATTTCCCGAAGTCAGCCAAAAAGAGGGTGCCAAGCTGAACCAATTTGAATCCGGATGATTCCTCCCCTCGCTGCTGTGCCATTGTTGACTATGTGGCTCTTTTGTTGTGAAACATATAGGAGGATGAGGTGGGATGAGATCATATGGTTCTTCTACAACTGCATGCCAGAGGGAACTGACTACTGCCAAAGAGTAGCAGTGGTTTGTGATACACTCATCCTATGTTTTCGAGGTACTATAAACTGATAAAGAGTTCCCAATGAGTACAATTAGATCATCATCAATTATACCATGCATGACATTTGTGCCAACTGAACTCTTGAACTTTGTACAAGAAGTTTGCTTCCATCATGCTTGACATGTTCACTCCTTCTGCACTGACAAAACCACAACCTCTGAGAAGATCTGACCCAGTCATACATACATCTACAGGAGAAACCACATGTCTTATAACCTTTCTTCATGACTACAGAGTAGAAAGGTCAACAGACTCTGGGCAGGAATGGAGGTCAGTATTTAGAGGTGAGAGACTCTGCGTGGGATTTTCGCGTATGAAACTCGCATTAAATGCTTAAACACAAACTGTGGTCATGTCATCACTTCACTAAGAGTGAAGTAGAGTGATTTGCACGACTTGAGAAACCACAAAAAATATATAGCAAAGAAAAAAAAGTATGTTTATTGTCAAAATCAAAAAAGCTCAGAGTCAAAGGAGGTAGTCTGTCAGGAGGTGGTGGTGGGTGGAAGCTTGGTGAGGATCCAGGTTCGCAGCAGCTCCATCTCGGGTTGGGAAAGCTGGTGGTAAAGCCCAGGGAAGGAGTGGAAGGTGGTGCCCATACCAGCTTTCCTCAGCAGCGCTGCCGTGTCTTCTCCTAATTGGTGGAGCACCAGTTCATCACTGGTCCCGTGGCATTGGAACAACTCAGGAAGGGAATTTCCTGCTCTTACCCTCTCCTCCGCCACCTTGGACAGACACAATAGTGCGAGTGATATTAACCAAAAAACCTCCACGTCACTGTTTAATCTGAGAATTTCCATCCATCCCCTGCCTTGACAGTATTAAAGGTGCTATGTGTAACATCAACAAATCATTACCGCATTAACTTTGAGATAATAGTATAATTACCGCAAAGAAACAAGGCCATCAATGAGAAGATTGGCAGCCTCTACCGGCCTCTACACTGAATTTTACAGTGTGCCACTCGGTCTGACTTGGCAGGAAATATGCTGTATTGCTTCACGGCACAGAACAGGAAGAGGCTGCTGTTCTTCCAGCACAAACAAAGTTTATTGCAATGGCAGATGATGGAAGGGGTGAAAGGCTGATGGAAGAAATCACATCCAACATATCTTCAGTAAAGCCAAAGAGAAAGCCTTTGACTGAAGCAACATCCTCTTTATAACAGGAATCAGCGATGTTTAGGGGAACTATGGTCTTAAAAAAGGGAGATTGCCTTACAGCACAAAACAGGAACCATTTTTACTTTGCAAGTAATCCACAACTTTATTCCAGTTCCACTATTTTAACAGCATAGTTTCAACTTCATGTGAGCCTACCTCTTATCAGATTGTATTATTTTTCTTGCTCTGTAGGGAGTAGTAGCAACATCCTTTTTGCACCTTTAATTTACCTATTAATCTTTCAACTGATTCCTACATTTGCATGGATTTTACAAATGACATATGACAATGATATATTGCTTATAGAGGGTTCCTGATGTACCTGAACAGCAACAGAGTCCTTGTTGAGGAAGCTGGAGAGAGCAAAAACTCCGGCAATATCGGAATGGTACCGACATGCAAGGTGGAGGGCCATGGCTCCACCCATTGAGAAACCCCCTTTGATAATGGACAAAAAGAAAAGAATACTTGTAGCATCAACTTTTGTTTCATGGATGAGAAAAGTCAATAGCTTTTATATGTCTTTAAGCACAATTTAAGCACAAAGTAACACATTCATCTCAATATGAGTAACAGAAGCTCACTCATGGCAGTTTAGGCTCTCAGAGGTGGAAAATACTCTCTTGCCTTGAATTGAAAAAAACATTAAGATGAATAGGACTCCTAAGTTCCACATCATCAGCTTTTTTGTTTGCTGCCTTGGAATATGCAGCCGTTCATGAGTCTGTCCTTAATCTCACACATCTGGGTACATCTGGGCACACTGTGTACATCTGGGAAAGTGTGCAAGTACCCATCATCCTGTCAGGAGGGTTGAAGGGGGGAGAGAATGAAAAAAGAGGGGGGTGGAGGAAAGGTGGAATTCACATGCCTTGCCCGACAAATCAAAAATTACACTGACATCCATTGGATTCTCCTCCATTTTCCCTCTTTCCCTGCAATATTGTCTACCCGGTGTATTGAACGTAAGCCTTAATATACAGTTGTGGTCTAAAGTTTACATACACTTGTAAAGAACATGTATATCATGTCTTGAGTTTCCAATGATTTTTACAACTTCTACAACCATTCTGTGATGGAATGATTGGAATACATACATCTTTGTCACAAACAAAATTCCTGCATTTTGGTTATTTTATAAATGTATTATAGGTCTTCTGGAAATATGACTACTGGGTGAAAAATATACATACAGCAACTTGAATGATCAATTTTAGTGATGTAGAAGGTTGTGGCATTCAAATGTTCTTTGTGGCCTCTACACTTCTTGTGAGTGATTCTAATTGACTACAGCTGGTGTCCATTTAAATAGGGCTGGTTTGATACACTCATGAGACTCAGCCACAAACGCTACAATGGTAAAGTCTAAGGAGCTCAGCACGGATCTGAAAAAGAGGATCATTGACTTGAACAAGTCAGGAAAGTCACTTGGAGCCATTTCAAAGCAGCTACAAGTCCCAAGACCAACTGTGCAAACAATTGTTTGTATAAAGTGCATGACATAGTTTTGTCACTTCCACGATCAGGAAGAAAACACAAGCTATCACCTGCTGCTGAGAGAAAATTGGTTAGGATGGTCAAGAGTCAACCAAGAACCACCAAAAAGCAGATCTGTGATGAACTAGAAGCTGATAGAATACAGGTGAAAGTGTCCACAGTTAAGATGTTTTACATCACCATGGGCTGAGAGGCTGCCGTGCAAGAAGGAAGTCCTCGCTTCAGAAGCGCCACCTTAAAGCTCGACTGAAGTTTGCTGCTGATCACATGGACTAAGAAAAGGCCTTCTGGGGGAAAGTTATGTGGTCAGATGAAACAAACATTGAGCTATTTGGCCACAAAGACCAGAAATATGTTTGTAGGAGACAAGATGAGGCCTTTTAACCCCAAGAACACCAAACCTACCATCAAGCATGATGAGCGCAGTATTATGATCTGGGCCTGTTTTGCTGCCAGTGGAACTGGAGCTTTACAGAAAGACAGTAAATGGAATAATGAAGAAGGAGGATTACCTCCAAATTGTTCAGGAAAATCAGCCAGAATGTTGGGTCTTGGATGCAGGTGGATTTTCCAACAGGACAATGACCCCAAACAAACATCAAAAGTGGTAAAGGAATGGCTAAATCAGGCTAGAATTAAGCAGTAGTGGGCCGTCAGGGCCTTCACTGCTGGCGTAGCGATAATTATATTTCCTAATATCATGTATATTTTCATATATGCGATATTGTATTTTACATAATTTGTTCCCATCGTTCCCATCAGTTGCCATCATTGTATTGCTACACTCTCACTCGGGTGAGCTGCTGTTCAGTGCAGCTCATATAAAATAGGCTTTTATCCAATCAGATTTGTTCTGTGTTGTCTCCGGGTAAAAACCTCCACACTTACGCCTTCAGAATTTCGACTGAATCGGTCTGCTGTTGAAACGAATGGGGCCGATATTGTAGATTGTTATATTTGTTAACCAATCAGATTTCGAGTTTGCCCTACTGGGCGTATTCTTTGAGATGCCTTCTAGCTGGCCTAAGCATCTTGCGTCTGTGGGAAAAACGTTGTCCAATGAGAGTGTGTGTGAACAGAAGCCCAGCTAGCTAGCTGAAGTCCAAGTAGCAGTGACATTTTCATTTCGTTTGAGTTTTATTTCTTGCTTTCCACTTTTCATGGCATTTGATTATTCAGATGTGCTTTTTGGATTACTTCAGAACAAGACACTTGATATACAATTATGTCTAGCTAGAGTAGACGAGTTTTGTGACACAATTGAGAAGGAGAGGGAGCGATTTGATTAAATGTATCTGTCTAATGTGCGTGAAACAGGCGCAGCAAGCGCATGGAGAGGCCAGTTCAAAACATTCCGGAAAATATTACCAGAAGCGGCCTTCTCCAGCCTAACGCAGAGCCACAGACCCTCTTTGACCTTCCCTGGCTTAAAATGGAGCTCACTGTTAAGTATGCCATGGCTGATTTTGAAGGGAAAAGCCCTGCTAACCTCCTCACTTTCCTTCAGCAGAAAGATCTATGCAAAAGCAGCGTCAGCTTTACGCAGTGACATGTTTGGTGGTGACGATTCCAGTGTCCACTACCTCAGTTGAGCTGACATTTTCAGCCCTAAAACGCATTAAGACATATACAAGAAATATGACTGGGCAGGCTCGACTGTCAGCACTGGCCTCTATGGTCATCATCATTGAAGCACACCGATGTACTGTACGACCACGTCATTGAACTTTTTACAGGATAGATTTGTCTTCAAATGATGAGCAGCCCTGGTAAGTTTCATGGATTTTTTTATGTATTGTGGCAGACAGAGGGACTTTAGGCAGGCTCCTCTAGGGGCGCTAGAGCCCAGGGACAGCAATCCCCCTACTCAGCAAGACGAGAGGCAGCTGGGGAAGGTTAAAGGGGAAGGACAGGGCCAATCGGATCCGAGAGCGGGCCCCTATAAGAAGAGTGTGAGACGTAGAGAGGGGGGGTGTGACTTTGAGGGAAGAAGTGCGTAAAGTGGCGAGCGGGAGAGTGAGTGAGCAAGAGAGAGACAGGGAGAGAGTAACAAGGGTTGGGGATTCCGGACGGTCCGTGAATCCCCCTCGGTGAAGAACCTGTTTCCTGTTGGACGGTACTCACATTAATGCTGGACTATGCCTATATGTTAACGCTGGACTATACGCATGTTAATGCTGGACTATGCTCATGGTTTCTTGCTGGACTATACTCTGTGACTAACCCTGCCTGTACCTGTGAGAAAGAGGTAAATAAAGCTGCTGTTTCCGATCGTAA
>OMOT01074660.1:8109-34614 GCA_900312575.1 Acanthochaenus luetkenii | reverse complement strand
AGTGGTTAGCACTGTCGCCTCACAGCAAGAAAGTCCTGGGTTCAAATCTCGCCTGGCCCTTTCTGTGTGGAGTTTGCATGTTCTCCCCGTGTTCGCGTGGGTTTCCTCCGGGTGCGCCGGTTTCCTCCCACAGTCAAAAAAGACATGCAAATATATGTTTGTGTGTAGTGTGGTGCATGGTGTGATGGGCGGCAGTAGCTCAGGAGGTAGAGTTCCTGCCCCGCAACTGCAGGGTCGGCGGTTCGAGTCCAGCTCCTCCCGGGAAAAAAAATCTGTCGTAGTGTCCTTGAGCAAGACACCTAACCCCAAATTGCTCCCGTTGAGCAGGTTGGCACCTTGCATGGCTGCCTCCGCCAACGGTATGACATGTAAGTCGCTTTGGATAAAAGCGTCTCCTAAATGCTGCAATGTATGTAAGTCGCTTTGGATAAAAGCGTCTCCTAAATGCTGTAATGTAATGTAATACCCAATAGCTGCCCAGCATATTTATATCATTTTTAAGACAGTGCTACATGCAGTGATTTTACACTTCTACATACTTCCCTTATCCATTTTTCCCATTTTGCTGTTCGAATGGATTTAAACATTTTGTCCCGTCAGTCCTGTATTATGTAATCATGTTGTGATGTGCACCAATTAACCAAGTCAAGTTCCTTGTGCACCTACAGTACTTGTCGGATAAAAGAGATTTAGATGAAAAGTGATTCTGTCTTTTACCTGAAATTAATAGACTTCTACTGTAGCCCAGTGAGAGCCCGCAGGAAAACTGTAGAAAGCTCAATACTGAACCGATCAGTGAAACGATGGTCTCTGTGTCAGGTTCATGGTAGAAAGTCCGCAAATAGGGTCTAAGAACATAATGAACTTGTCCTTTAAGGCCAGATTTTTTGCCTGTTACTAAGACATCTTTATATTTCTTCTGTATACCCCCTTTCTCTGTATATCCACCAAGCAAAGTGTGTTTCAGTAACCATGGCAACTGGTCTTGTCTTATCCCCTATCTTCCCTCTGACTTTCTCTGTGGTTAAATCGATTTTCCTGAGAATGGAGAGATGCCGACCCAGCATTTGTCTCTCTTTGTGAAAACATTTGGCCTGCCATTTCCAATGGTTGTTTCTTTTTTGTGTTGGTGTGGAGATGATGTAATGACATAAGAAAGAGATAGGATTTTTGACAGCTGCCACTTCTAATATGGAGAGAAGCTCCAGTTTGAGTCAGGATGACATTGTGCAAGGGGCCCCAGATGAATGATTTTGATACACTGACCTCTGTCAAGGGAGACTGTGGGGCACAGATGATGTTACAGCTACTGATGCCTGTCATCGTGACCCCATAAAGTCAATTCAGAGACAAATGCTACTTACTTTGGAGGGCATGTCATATTCCAATGCATTATCCATTGTTTTTCAGTATTAGCTGCTAGATTTGGTTGAAGGCTCTTACATAAACCCCTTTATTATTGTGTCCTCTGGTTTCATAAGTCAAAGTGTCGCTAATGTAAGAAAATAAGTATCCCAGCTACATTTCACATTCAGTCAAACTGGCGACACTAGCAAAATAGGGTGTTTGGGGAGGGAGTTGCAGTTGTTTTGGCTTTAGTTCCGTTTTTTAACCGCAGTTTATTTTGAAAGCCTGACAGCAAGGAGAACAGTGACAGCCCTGTTCAGAGATGCAGCTCCTCCGCCTCACTATAAAACCGATCATGCTTTCAGATTCAGATTGTAATATTCCATGGCAGTAAAGCTGCCTCCCTCATTGGTTTGTAAGACAGTACTGCTAACTCAGCAGGCCTTAGACTTTAACAACTCCCTCTCCTAATGGTAGAGATACATGCTAATGCAGCACAGTTCTTGCCAGCCACTGCTTTTATGGGCATGGGCCAGTGGATTATCAATGAATGAAAAGTTGCAAGGCCAGGATATTCCAAAAGAAGGTGCTAACTGTACAGTTTGAGTGACAACTAAGTATGACCACTTTACTCTCACCATATCTCAGAAATGACTTTATGTGCAGTGACAACAATCTGTGAATTTCTACAGACTTCTCACACAAAATGATGTCAGTGTTTGATCATAATGACTCTCACTTCCCCTTACAATTCATTCTCTGCATCATATTGTCCTATGTGTTTATGCATTGTGTTGTTATACCAATGTCCTTGTTGATTTTGGTTTTGTTGAGTTCAGTTAGTTCTTTAGCGAGAGGAGGTGAGTGGTTACTCTGTCTCCCAGATTTAATTTACCACCAGAAAATTGGTTTTGTCTGGTGCATTTCCACTCACAAGTCCCTGTTTTTTATGTTCCGGGCTCTCTTTTGTCTTACAGAGTGGCCCGAGTTTGTAAAGAACTATGGCCCTTGGTGGGCTTCCCACACGTTGGACTGGCTGCGTTATGGTAAGAATGTCCATGTGGTTCACTTTGAGAAACTGAAGAGGGACCTGTTCTCCGAGCTCAAGCGAATGGTCCTGTTTCTGGGCCTAGAGGTTTCTGAGGACCGCCTGCTCTGTGTAGAGGGCCAGAAGGATGGCAATTTCAAGCGGTCAGGGCTACGCAAGCTTGAATATGACCCCTATACTCCTGAAATGCGTGCTGACATCAATGAACTGATCAGAACAGTAGACGCTGCCCTAAAGAAAAGGAACATGTCGGGGGTTCCAGGGGAATACATGCCAAGATGATATACGTAACCGTTTCTTTTTCCCTAATTATTTTCTTTTTTGATTAATTATTCTGTGTCCTGGCTCTTTGTTCTCTGTTGGATTACATTACTTTAATATTTTTTTTCACATATTTTTCATTAAGTCACACAGGTTGAAGCTAGATGTACAGTATGAAGAAATTAGTCTATCTTCCCTCCCATTTTCCATTGTTCTCATCTTTTGTCATTTTATGATCAACTTAGACAACTTTGGCTGGGAATATTAATGAAAATCACTTATTTTCCTGCTCTATGCACATGTGCTATATAGGCATGTGCACATGCCTTAACATGAAGAAGGTACAGTAGCTGTGACTTAATTCAGAGGTACATCTGAGTTATGTGCGGGGTTATTTTTACTAGTGGAAAAACACTTGATCCAAAAGGTATAATAAAACAATGTAAGGGGTGTTATATGAGCTTATTTTATGCAGAATATAACTAATGGTTATGAAAAATAAAATGAAATGGTCTGCTGCTTTCATAGATATAAAGAAGAATACTTTTTTATATGTGAATTAAGGTTTGCTTAAAACTTCAAAATGTCATATTCAGCCCTTTTCTAGATAGAACAAAACATGCAATATGCAGGCTATAACTTTACCTGATTATGGATACTGTATGTTCGCAAGTATAAAAGAGAAATCATCACCTTTTCAATGATGAAGAGGTAAAGAACTCTAAACTTCTCACAACTCTTCATATTCAAGAAGATGAATAATCCCTCTTGATGGCACTGTAAGAGGGGGTGAGTCAAAGAGAGAAGCTGATTTATCTCTACAGCATTTATCTTGTGCAGCGCACATGTTGAGTAATTTGGCTGTGCGTGCGTTTTCTTAACACTGGAGCTGCAGAAATCCAAAAAGCATTTCACTGTGCAACACTTTCCCCAAAGATCACAGAGGAATTAGTCATTATATTTCAATGTATGTCATAGATTGGAGGTTATCTCTAGTAGTAATGATCATTTTAAAAAATTTAAAAATAAATACATTTGAGTTACTTATACTGAATGTGAAAACTGTTATTTCTGTTAATTGCTTTATTGTAATACAAGCTATACAAAAGTTTAAGCCAGTGGTACTTTTCATCTCCAGCTTAAAAACATCTCAACAGTCCACAAAGGTGTGAAGCATTTCCCTCAGATTTTGTAAAGTAGCACGTCTTAATGCCATCTTCAATGTGCTATGCCATATGCTCAAGAAAACGAAACACTGGTGGCCGAGACCAAGGAAAGATTAAATTACTTCCATATTCTGTATACCATATATGTATATTTTTATAATGTGTGCAAAAACATCAAAAATATTTCTAATGCAAGAAGCAAATGGGAGAAGTTGTTTCTATTTTTGACACATGCTTTAACCTTTAGTGACTCTTGCTTTAATTTACAAGCTGGCACTTTCTGAATATGGGTGTCACATTTGAATGTATTTTCTATGGAATGAATGTAATGTGATAAGGCACAATAAATAAGTAAATAAATTGATGTACTATGGTCTAACCGTTTTTACAAATTATCATGCAATCTCAAATAAATGTTGCATAACAGCTGGAAGTAGACATAACCAATAAAAAGATGGCTGTCCATCCGTTGTTGATCGAAAGAAACTATACGATATTTTGTTATTAATTGGATCTCGATACAGTTTTGCAATCACAATAATGAAAGAAAATTCAACTAATCCCCACAATATTTTCACAAACTTGCAATTTAGAAAGATCAATGAAATGTTTCTGCATGAAATGGCCAGATCATAGACTGCTTGTAATTTTGGCCAATCATCACATTTTGTCCACATACAATTGTCCAATCAAATGTGTCAGCAAACTACTTTGGTCTTCATATACTAAAACCACTCGGCAGTGGCACTTCAAAGAAGGAAGAAATGGAGAATGATTCAGAGGACAACGGGTTGTAGTTTCATGTGTGAACTGTATTAACCGGTTAATTAACAGGTATAATAAATTATGGGCACTTTGTTTTTAATTTAACCTGCACTATTATAATTTCCATTTATCCTGAGCCTTTGAGTTAGTCAGAAGAATGCAAAGTTTACATCAAACATAAATGGACACTTTTTAAATGAAACTACAGTTTTATAATGAAACATCCAATGGACTGTTTTGATTTGGTGCTTACTGTGCTGATGTTGATTTGAAGGTATATTTATAAAGCCTGGAATTTAAGCACAGTATTCTTGTAACTTTGAGCCTGTTTCTTTTTTTAAAGATAATTAATACAGATTGAGCACTTAAGTATAATAGGATTATATGTGATTCTTTCTTAATGGAAGGTATTTATAAAAAAAACATGTGTTATCTCTTTAGTGCCACTTTAGTATCATCTTTCCTTCACATGCAATTTCTACCAATTCAAATATAACATTAGTCTCCACCAGTATGCGGACGATACCCAATTGTATATGTCACTGGCACCCAATGAACAGACTCCTATTATGAAATCTATTCATGGATGTGCTCCCAACTATGTTAACGATATGATTGTTAGATATGTTCCCAGTAGACCTCTCAGATAATGTAACTCCAACCTGTTAATGGTCCCTAGAACCCGATCCAAATATGGGGAGGCAGCTTTCAGCTCTTATGGCCCTCCATAATAACACAGCACTTTTACAAGATAACTTAAAACTCATCTTTTTAACATTGCTTTTAAGTATAGGATTTCTTTTATTTCCTTCTTCTGGGTTCTTACTTCTGGGTTCTTAACTTCTATATCTTTTTATTTTCCACTTTTATCCATTATGTTGGTTTTGTTTTGTGTAGTAATCTGCTTCAAAAAACAAAAATCATGAAAAAAACTATTTGATATGTGAATCACATTGCAGTGCATCTTTGTTTGAAATGTGCTATACAAATAAATGATTGAGTGATTGATTGATTGAATTCTCAAAATTGTACTGCAAAAAAACATGTAATACTCCGCAAGTTGCATTGCAATTTATGAGAAAACCCACTGCAAAATCTAATATTTTTGTTTGCAATAATACAAATAAAATCCTGGAGATGGTTAATCATGTAACTCCAGTGTTTATTTTTTCAGGGATCATTCATATATAGTCCCCCGCGCCCCCATACTTTCTATACATTTATCTTATGGCTCACTCCTAGTCCTAACCTTAACTCTCAGGGGTCAGGTCTAACATTAAACCATTCCCCAACTCCAATTGTAGCCTTAACCGTGACCCCTGACCCCAGAGATAGGTCTGGACAATACTGAGCAAGAAAAACATACAGTACATACAACACAAAAACACAAACACACACATGCATTCACACACATATTTTGTAGAACAATGATCTACTGAAATATCTTTCCCAGAGTAAGAATGCAATGCATTACACACAACTCTAATGTCAAATCTCTTTCCCAGCGCCATGTGATCACACTTGACCTTTCTGTGTGTCAGAGCATGAGATGGTAAATAAGTTTGGGTGCAATGTGTAGCGTTGCAAATACAATTCATATTGCAAATTTAATTACACCTAATCCTGTCAATCACAAGATTGTTATACTGCATGATATAAATGCCATTGTCTGTGTGTGCCAACATTCAACATTAGTTGAATGCACTTAGTTTTTCATGCACCGCATGGGACAACAGTGTCAACGAAATATCTTACTGTGGCATTCATCATAGATTCACAGTCCATACCCCAAATTCCACCTGGCAATACAGGAAAATAAAAGCTATTACCTATGTGTTTTTCAAATGCTAACATTCAATAATTAATTACAATGTGTTTAGGACATCACAGGGACATAAGTATTCCTTTATTGATATAGCACTTTTCAAAAGAGCAACATGACATCAATGGAAAAGCATAAAACATACAAATATTTGTAAAACACTTAACTGTTTGCTGAACACAGTCTCTTGATTTGAGCTTGGACCGGTGAAGACCTCAAGCTCTTTGTCTGAAGACCTAAGTGGCCTTGCAACTTTGTGGGGGTCAATATTTCACTAATATACAATGGAGCCAGACCGTGTAATTAAAAGCATCTGAAATCAATACGGAATTGAATATGCAGCCAGTGCATTGATGCCAGTACAGGAGGCTACTAAATATACTTTACTAATATATTTGAATGGGTGACTTTATTTTAGCCATAGAATATGTATAGATATACATCTATCTGAAGCTGTGAAATGAAAACATTTTTGAGGAAGATTGAAACATACTGTAGATGTCCCTTCGCTTCTTCAATATTGTCGTCCTCATCAAAAGCATGTTCGATCTTAGAAACAAAAGACAGACAAATCCTTTCCCATGATCAAATAGAGAAATGGGTCCCATACAGCGGTTTGCAGAGTCACAGATATCTGCAACCCATTTTTAACATTAACAGTAAGATGATCTCTAGTTAAATGAAGATGTGGTTAGGCAGCGAAGAGTATCCTCCAATGTATCTATGTAGGCAAAAATTACAGGACAATCTCACTAAAGGCCCTTTGTTATCATCCCTCTTCCTTACTTGTTGAAAATTATATTGTTACTAAGCAGGAAGTAAGTGACTATACATAGATCCAGTTCAAATGTTTCCTGTGCTGAGCAACACATAAAATATTAAGCAGATATTTTGGTGTGATGTATACCTCTAGGGCTAGAATAATGTTGACCCTTGTTATGGTGTACACCAGATTAAATTTTTGTCATGTGTCATGGTTTTGTGTCACTGCCCCACCATAATGTTTCTGGTTGTATGTACTTCTCTTAAAAAGGTCATACTCGCCTATTGACCACTGGTGAGTCGTGATGGGCTGATATCCCTATACGGTATATGCATTTAATACTGCAAGTGAGTTATCAATATCAATAATATGATAATAATTGAGGCTGTTAAATCTCACTTACTCCAAAATGAACAGGCTTGTAGATACCTTTTTGACTGGAAATTCCTTTGCAGATAAAATATTAAAAGTCTAATTCAGTTCTCAGTGCCATGCCTATATGGATTCCCATAATTATCTGATTATGATAAACAGTCATATCATTCAACTGAGGCACTGGGCACCAAAATACAAATACGGCCTACATTTTATATTAATTCATTCACTGGATATGTGCTGCACTTAAATGAAAACAAGAATATTCACTGATTAGACAAAGATATATTGTGATAGTTAAATCTTTATTTCAGAAAATAGGAACTGACATATTGACTTTGACTGTACCAACCACACCTACTGTTCAATTCTCAAACATGAAATTACAAAAACACAGATCCATTCAATACACAATTGATTGTCAGTTGTTTATAATAGCTGGGTTTGTGATATTTGTACCCCAGTCAATAGCATTAATGCTTTGCGCTTGATTGTGGATTTTTTTCACCTAAAACTAAGAACCTGCACAGTTTATTCAGTGGAGTGCACAACATCAAGGACATGATATTACACTCTCAAGAATGCTGTACTGTGTTGTTAGAGAGGTGCGCTCACCTCACACAAGAAAACGTTTTTCATTGTCCTCAGGTCCTTTCCTGTTGCATGGCCTTGTGCTTACCATTTGGGTTCAGGGGTTATGAAAACATCCATTAGGTTATTACGGTAATTTACCACAATCAATTCCACTGCAAAGTGTGCCTGTTGAGTGTCAACTATTTTGCTGCAGAAAGCAGATATTGCTGAAAACACAATGATGCAGACACAATTATGGAGAAAAGATACAGATGACAGAAATTATACATAAGAGTGAAAAACTCAATTATACTTTTCCTTAAAATAATGAATGAGGAAATGTACCATGGCTAGATTTTACAGGCCTTATAATCTACCACTAAATATTTCTGAAAAGTTCACTGAAAGTTGCTGGCTTTCCACAAGAGAAAAGAAAAGAGAAAATAATGATCCATCATCTGGGTTAGACCACCCTCATATCACGAAAGGTTTTGAGACTGGAATGGAAGATACACATCTATATGTTGAATCAAACATGCAGATTTCAGCAACGCATTGAAATGTATAATTCTCCAATTGCATTACATGTTTGCTATCCAAAATTGGCAGCCTAACCCTGCTGCCTATGACACACAGGCTAATGCTCATTGCTACAGTGCATCTATACAGCTTTGGTGAATGACAGTGTTGATTTCATGTATATATAAGACGGAACGTATTAGCATTTGAAAGGTAAATGAGTGCACTGAATTGAACATTTTCAGAGGAGAGTTGAGACCTCTAGATGTGCGTCGAAGCTCTGCCGTCCATGGAGCTGGACCTGGAGAGGTATCGGCTCGTAGTGCGGCCCTCCTCTCCGATAGCATTTTCCATCTTAGAGAGCACCGAGCTCTTGAACTTCTGCTTGAAGTCTTTGCCCATGAAAACATACAGCACCGGGTTAAGGAAACTGTTTGCTGTAGCCACAGATGTGCCTACTTGGAGTCCAATACTTATCACGTCCCGGTTGTAGTCTTGGTGGTTCAGCTCAAGTAGGACAAAGACATGGTAGGGCAGCCAACAGATGAAGAACGTGGCAATGAGGGCGGTCATGACTTTGAAAGGCTTGGTGGATTTGGTCATCCTGTTGGTTCGGAGTCTCAGGATAATGACAGCGTAGCAGATGATGATGATGAAGAACGGGACAATAAACCCTCCTAGGAAGCGGCTTACTGCTATCGTCTTGTGGCTGTGTTGGTCTGACGTGTAATTGTTGTAGCAAATGGTCTTCCCTAGATGGCTGGCGACGTCCCGAAAAATCGCAGAGGGAACACTTAGTGCAATGGAGACAACCCAGGCTAAGACAACAGCCACAGTGGCCTTCCTAATAGTGCGGTGGTTCTGAGCCCAAACTGGACACGTCACCGACACACAGCGGTCAACACTGATGATGACCAGGAGGAAGATGCTGCTGAACATGTTGAGGAACATGACAAAGGAGGTGAACTTGCACATGAAGAGCCCAAAGACCCAGTCACCCATTACCGTGTGTGTGATGGTAAATGGAAGGCAGGCACAGAATATGAAGTCGGAGATGGCAAGGCTCAGGTACCAGGTGGTGTTGACCGTCCTCTTCATCTTGAAGCCGGAAATCCAGATGACCACCCCGTTCCCACAGAACCCCAGCAGGAAAATGATCGCGTTGACCACCAGCAAAGTGACACACGAGACTTCTTTGAAACACGTTGAACTGTGTTTAATAACGGCATCCTCGTGTCGAGTCAAGTTCTCTTCGTAAGTGTAACTATAGTTGCTGTTGTCCGAAGGGTAAATGTCAAACACGTAGCCATAATGATCCATTGTGGCGTGTGAGTAGCAGGATTGACTTTCAAAACCCTGTGGGGGGAAAAAAAGGAAGTTTAAAATGACAAGCCTATAGTCCCAGAAGACAAACCTGTATATGATCTACCCAGGATTTAGCTAATTTCCCCACAGGGATCACTAAAATGTCATGTAATCCAATCTAAACGAATTGCTGTAAAAATCAAATAGAAAATGTACATAAAATCTACATTTAAATAATCGCACACCTATAGTTAGACCATCCACTGCTGTTGACTTGATGCTGTCCAGAGCTGAATGTCAACAGAGCTGTGCTGTTTCTTCAGACGTAACGCCAAACGCTACATAACGCATCTGCTGGGCAACCAGCTGACAAAGCGGTTTCTCAACATTTCCATCCTCCAAATGCTTTCACTACTGCATTTTGATCACTGACCTCTTGAAGGTCTGTACAGCATTTCTTGTTGTGTTGTAGATGTTGTGTAAATAATGTTAACCACTGTATGTATTTCCCTTGCTGTAACAGCATTTATAGTGGCTTACTAACACTGGAATATGACACGTTTCATCATATGCCATCATTCTCACTAAACCCTGTGGGTTGTCCCGCTTCTTATTAGTCACAGTTATCCCGGCAGATGCGTCCATCCACGGTGCGCTGCACTTCTCTTGGGCAGTGGGGAGTCGCTGCCAGGAATAGAGAAGAACCATGTTGCTGGACACATTGTTGGGAAAGCGATTCTTAAGGACACACCAGCGCAAAATTGAAAAGGTTATCACGAGGGAGGACGAGAACAATGCTCCCAAACACGACTCTGGGTCCCTGCTTCCGTTTGAAATTCACACGTTTCCAGGAGAAGCAGTTCCACGCACTGATCCGGTATTGTGGGGCAAAGAGGCACAAGATGAGGTCCGCTGACTGAATTTCCTCTTAGACTGCTATTTACAAATGCAGAGTAAACCAAACACATATAGGAATCGAATTATGGATCATGTAAATAGGTGGAGACTGTTTTTCAAAGTACACGAAACATTGTCATAATCTGAGATGAGGCATCCATCTTATCCTTGACCTTGAACCTGAAGAGCAGGTTTGATGCGTTTTTACTTGTAATTGATGGACAGGGCTGTGAAGCAGAACAAAGATTCACCTCCACTTGGCATCTCTCAGTATGAGCAATTGTCAAGCTGCTTGGAGGTGTCAGTGCAGGTGTCAGACGGTGTTTAGATGCTTGATTCTACAAGATTTTGAATGCATGATATTCTCTTTTTCAATTAAGAGAAAATTGTCTTTCTGCCTTCAGACGTTTTGGTAATAGTTACACTCAAAGTATTTTAAATATACGCTAGATAGAGAAAAGTTGTATGAATTAAATTAATAGAAAACATTACATTACATCGACCTTAACTTTGTTTTAGACCACAATAAAATAGGATTCAAACACTCCAACGAAGGAAAGTACAGCTCATTTGTAACATTCCCTGTGAGTATATTTCCTCTGTGCTTCAGATCTCCCTCAGCACGAGGGAAAACACTGGAATGCATCAAATGTTTATAAGCAGCTATGTAACAGATCTTGGTCTATCTTGAAACCAAATTACAAGCTCTCCCCTCCTCAATAATAACGAGGCATAGGGCCTCCTCTACAACGTATTTGCATGATATTGCGATTACATTATGATACTGATAGGTACCCAAGAGAATCACTACCGTTCTTCCTCAAACCTGCTACATTATACATGCACATTTAACTACCCAATTTATGCATTGTTTCGCACTGACAGCTACTGTGGGTTAATGTGTGCATGTAGCAATTTGAAATGCTGTTTAGATGCAACGTTTGTGTTGTTGTTGACATCCCCCCCCCATTTCCATTTTATTGAAGCGGTAAGGAAGAAAAAAAAAACTCTCATAAAGGATTATCTTCCGCTATAAACAGTGCACTATGTCATGTGTGTGTGTGTGTGTGTGTGTGTGTGAATAAACAATACATTTTAGATATCATGTCGTTTATCTTCTGTCTTTCCTAACCACATGATATTGTATTACATGTAATGATATTTTAATTGTTTTTTTTACCTAGCATCGGCATTTTTCACCCTCCGTAAACTCATATGCAATAACGTGATTGTCTTTTGGGTTTCTCTTGCATGTTCCGTTCTGTCACAACAGTGTTTCAAGCCAAGAAAATCCAAGAAAAGCAGTAAATCTAATCAGAGAACTGGTATTTGAAAGGGGCGTGAACTAGTTCTAACAGAATTAGAGATTTATAATACTAACTGTGCTAAATTGGTCATGTCCTGTTTGTTAGACCATTACTGTGTTACCTGAAATACTGAAGACAGATAAAAACTGTTCTGAGTACTTCTAACATCAAGAATCTAATGAACTCAGTGTTGATATAGGCTGATATAGGAGTATCCACATCATTTTCTAAGAACAACAAAATGTGTAAAAAGTGAGGTAAATACATTTTGAGTAAATGTAGATGAAAGTTGATGGAAACTCAGAGAGCTGATAGAAACTTTCAGAAGTTCTGAATCAGAACACATAGAACAGAACTTACTCCACCACTCTTTTTCTTAATGTGACATATTTCTATTTTTATTTTCCTCAAACATATTAATGTTCTCCTGATTATGATGATGAACAGACAATATTCATAGCTAACTATTTGGTAAATTAGGAAAGGTTAATCACACACTGCATGCCTACCTGACCTACTTAGATGCATTTCAGCAAAGATACTTTTGCCTGGGACACAGAGGCATATTAGATTTCCTAATGAAGGCCTAGGCTATAAATAATCAAGCATAACACAATCCCACTTCCTGTTACCTAGAGTGACATCAAAGACATCCAATTAGCAACGAGAATGCTATTTTGATGAAATGTTGAATTGTTTTCTCATTTGCTGTTGTGTTTTGAATTTGACAGGTGTCGGCAGGCCATGTGGACTCTGGTGCGGACCTTGATGCGAAACTTGCAAAAGGTTCGCCAAAAATCATTGGTCTCGGTCCTCTTCCTTGCGGACCGTGGTGCGGATCATTTCAGGTGTGAAAACAACTTCAACAAAGTCCGAACCAAACAGATGAAATGATTTATTCTTTCACGGCGGTTTGTTTGGGTTGATTTTAGCCAAATTATAGCAAAGAGGAAACAGTTTACGGCCCTGGCTTGGTCTGTATTATAATTGCAGAGCCAGTAGTGACCGTGGAGAATATCGAGAAGACAGAACTGCCCCAAATATTGATGAGATATCTTCATATCTTCAGTGTGCCACAAGTGTTTATTTCTCTCCCCATAGACTTATGGCACGGAGAAACAGGTCTCAAAGTCACACTTTTAGCACACAAACGAACGAGAACAAAGCGGATTCTGCCAATGTATAAAATAATAAAACCCAATTTAGGAAGAAGATCTGAGCCAGAATCACCATGTTTGTTATTGTGCGTATAAGAAACAACCTGATTGGTCCAAATGTCCACATCCACTCCTGAACCAATAACAAACACGATGATTCGGTCTCAGAAGCTACCTACCGGATCTTCTTCCTAACTTTCGAGCTTTAGTCTCTTCCCTCCTCACTGGATTGGAGTGCATTGGATTTTATATATACAGCTCAAGAGTTTAGTGATTGACAGCGTAGCTGACCACATCTGAATTGCCCTGATGCGGTACACTTTACCCCACCTATCTGTCACACCAAGCAGGGTCAAACTAATGTCCATGTATGTGCATACATTATTTGACCAATGTCTGACCGACTGTCCCAGTGGCTAATTAGAGCCTGTGATCAACATAGCTGCGGGTTAGGCTGGCAAGCCAGTCACCGGATCCTATTTCCCTGGCGACTGCAGAACTATTGATTTCTTCAGAATGTGACACGTATAATAGTCCTCCTCCTGTGGAACGGGTTGCACCCTGGTACTTTAATGCTGAATGGCATATCCTGAAAATAGGCAACCTCCAAAGCCCCGGCAAGTCTGATTCGTTTTTGCTGTCCACAGGGGATCAAGCCATTACCAATGGGATTGTGTTTGAGAAGTGACGTGGCTTGGCCTCACTGTGAATGTGTGTGTCTGACAAGCACAGTAGAAACCGTGTGTGACAGTGATGAAATGTAAAGCTTAAAGAAGGACAGCACAGAACAATAAAAAAGGTTAGCATCACCATAGCCCTGAAGAGGCAATGTGTTCACTTGTCACATGTAGAAATGTACTTAGTATAGACGTACTGAATGTACTGTGGCACACTCGGGGGTGGAATGAGTGTCCACGTGACCGGAGATAACAGAAAGGCTGTCCACACACAGAATAACCAAGCACAGTACTTTATTCACTGTCTCGGGGAGAAAATGGGTTAGTCCGTTATGGGCAATGTCACTCAGGGGGTCGTCGTTGTCCAGTCCAGGGGTCGGTACACAAGGTGGGCTCTCGTACAATCCGGGGGTCAAAGCAAGAGAAGGGTTCTCAGACGGAAATGGGTCGTTGCCAAACAGGGTTCTCAGACACTCAGTCATCCACGCTCCCGGCAGTCTCTCCGCCCCGTGCTCTGATTGGCCCCGCCTGCTCCCCCTAATTGCCTCAGCTGCCTCCCGTCTATCGTTGATTAGGGCGAACGTCCGTACATGGGCCTCAGTGTCCACGCAGGGAACGGCACGTACCTCCCCTCTTTTTCCTCCCCCCTCCTAAACTCCCTCCGTCTGCCACAGTACAAAATATAAGGAACTTTTACTGATTTCATGAAATACACTGATTTGGTGAATCCAGGTAAAAGCCATCCCATATTGCGTTCCCTTATTAAACCTATAGGAGATGTGGATAAAGAGGATCAGGCTAGTCAGAGAAGGATTTTTAAGCTTTGAGACAATTGAGATGTGAATTGTACAAATGGGGCTGAAACTCAATATCAGGAAGATGTCACTAATATTTTGTACATTCAGTGCATTTGCATATGCTTTGTAGGCATAAACAATTGTAATTTTTTCGGCCTCTCTCTTTCTGTGCAAGTTATATATACATATACAGTATGTATGTATATATATACATACATACACACAGTATATACTGTATATATACCATATATAGAGAAAGAGAGAGACATAGAAAGACACACACATGCATCCACACGTATGCACACACACAGTTTACACCCACGAGGATCAGAGCTGGCTGTTCACCGACTGTCATACCAACATGTTAAATCTTTACATTAACAGGCTTTATCCATCCAGACCACAGGAGTTCATAGAAACAGCTGCCTCTCATTCAGACAAGAGGCAGCAGGACCTGAGTAACATTATTTCCTCAGCTCCTGACTATGATAATTTATTTCACCCATCCATCCATCCATCCATCATCTATACCCGCTTATTCCTATTCAGGGTCACGGGGGGCTGGAGCCTATCCCAGCATGCATCGGGCGGAAGGCAGGGAAAGACCCTGGACAGATCGCCAATCCTTCACAGGGATAACAAATAGACAGACAAACACAGTCACACTCACACTACAGGCAATTTAGAGTCTCCAATTCACCTGACCTGCATGTCTTTGGACTGTGGGAGGAAACCGGAGCACCCAGAGGAAACCCACACGAACACGGGGAGAACATGCAAACTCCACACAGAAAGGACCGGGTGAGATTTGAACCCAGGACCACTGCACCACCGTGCCTCCCCCATTTTTTCACCCCACATATAGAAATACAGTTCCTGCACACACACGGTCTGGGGAGAAAACTCAAGGGCTTGAAAGGCTGGAAAAGAACAGTGGCTGTCTGCCTCAGTGACTTTGCTCTTAAAGGGGAATACCACTGGATTTCATCTTTGAAATATCGCTGATACCTAATCACAGTTCAGTCTGTATTGGTGACCACCATTCACAATGCCTGGAAATCTGCAACTTCCATGTCAATGTACAGCTCCAGGGAGATTGAGTTGCAAAAGACACATGTTCTATGCTGGAATAACAGCACTACAATAATTTTGTATTTGGATGGAAAATTTGAAAAAATACCTTTGTCCATCCATCCACGGAGGTAGCAGCTCCAGCAGGGAGCCCCAAACTTCCCTTTCCCTGGCCACATTAACCAGCTCTGACTGGGGGATCCCAAGGCGTTCCCAGGCCAGCATACAGAGATTGGATGGCCCTAAGTAGTGACCCCCTCACCCTATACGGTCGTAGGCCTTCTCCAGATCCGCAAAACACATGTAGACTGTATAGTCATACTCCCAGGCCCCCTCCAGGATCCTTGCGAGGGTAAACAGCTGGTCCGTTGTTCCACGGCCAGGACGGAATCCACATTGTTCCTCTTCAATCTGAAGTTCGACTATCGGTCGGACCCTCCTTTCCAGCACCTTGGAGTACACTTTCCCCGGGAGGCTGAGTAGTGTGATGCCAGAGGCAATCAAATTGTAAAGTACGAATTATGTGTTTTGCAACACTGGATAATTGTAATCTATTGTTTCAGCTATATGCATTTGACTGCTGAACTCGGTCCGCACTCCACACTTTAATAGCACAATATGCAAATAGCTAAGTTAAGCTAGTTAATCTGGTACTCTCTTTTTGTTATGTGATATGTGCATTCTATGTTTGTTTTTAATGATTGTTTGTACTTTGAATTACGTCCTTTAAATTACCTCATGTGGGATAAAACACAGTTTAATTGAATTGTATTCATTGTTACTGGGGCGGCTCCATGATTAGATTCTTAGTGAGAGCTGTCTATAATTGCCTTGCCTTGCCTTAAATTCCCATTCAGTGAATGGTATTGCAGAAGTTTCTTTTTGGCTGTGGGTGTAAAGACGGCTCGCAGCCTGTAGTAACTTATTTAGACTGTAAGTGGTTGTCTCAACCCCCTGAAGAGTTTTGGTATTTCATTCAGCCAACTTAGAATCATGACTTGAATAAGGTCACTAATTGATCCGTTTTGTGGCAGTAAGTGTGGAGATGTTTGTGATCAGCTGTGATGCATTTATCTAAACCCACACACATCACCACCCTCTGCACAGCCACAAAGACAAGTGAACTGGACGAATGCAGAACATCTTCTCTTGTATTTCAATGGATACACCGCAGGGATCACAACTCCCATAGCCAGTAGTATTAGTTGAGGAAGCCTCTTAATCTGTTACAGACGAAAAGATGATATCAGGAGGTTTTTTGAGTTATGCCATCTTTCATTTTTGGTACATATCTACTCACAAAGGGTCACAATGAAAGCATAACTGATTTATCAGGAAAGCAATACTTAAACATTACCGGTAGTAGTCTTTTCTTATTGTCATGCTGAGGAAGCTGAAATGAGTTTACACGTCTTGGCACCTCACTCACTGCAGGAATATACACCTGCAAACTGCCAACGGAGCTGTTTGTACCATAACACCATCACTTGTTTTTTGCTAAGCTCACCGACAGGCACAATTTCTGCTGTAGCAGATGTACACTTGGTTCATTCAAGAGATCAAGTGAAAACTAAGGATATCGCTCTCTCTTTAATCAAATACAGCACAGACATATTTACTGTTATCAGTATCACTGCAGATTAAGAAAAAAAACATGAATGTAAACTTTCTCTCATATATCTCACCAAAATATACATTCTACATTGAAGCTTTGGGTAGGAAACAAGCTTTTGGATTAAGGAAATTAAACCAAAAATGTTGTCAATTATGCAGCTATGATAATCCAATATGATCCTGGCTCTGTGGTTTTATGTGATCATCTGTGCGGCTTTACCATCTAAATCCGGTAAGAGTAATCAGAAATATCCTATGGCAGGGAAAAGGTCAGTTAGCAGCACCAATCCTCAAAGTGACCATGGCTCATGAGGGATTTCTGCATGTAATCATAATATCATTACGGTGTCCCTTCCGAGTTGTATACCAGTTAGATGATAATAATAACATTGGTGCAATCTGGCATCACTTACATCTAAGACAGAGTAATAACGGAATATTTCAAATGCTAGTATGCTTAAAATAATGAGCAAGAAGAAGTTCTGTTTCAAGTCACGCAAGACAATAAGGCCGCTGGGTCGAGGCCACTGTCCTCTGAAGCATACAGAACTGGGGACGCAGATAATGGAGCTCTGGCACCCAGATTCTGGAGATTTGACATGCAGGCCTTGCAGATGTGAAGCTGGAGGGAATGGATTTGTTTTTGCATTACGTATTGGAGGCGGTCTCCAGATGGGAGCCTCGTGTAGAATTACCACACAATGATTAATCAGATGTCACTGGCACTGGATGCCCCTAACAGCATAACTACCACTTGCCCGCAATTTACACACATCTGATCAAGTCACATGTGGAAAAACCCACATGTGAATTCAAAGCACATGTGCTTTTTGGACACATGCTGGTTTTCATATGTGAACATTTTTCGATTTGCCTGCTGCGCATGCAATAACTCAACCTGATTCACTTCAGTGACCTTTCCCAGATAAACGGAAATTGGAAGGCAAAAACCTTAACGGTGGATGGGTGACATGTTCCAAGGTGGAGTTCATAGTTCCAAAAAGTGTCGCACATATTTGTGACTTTTAATACTGCTGGCTTTTGATTAATAAATTACAACTGACTATTACCATATGAGGCCTCAAATTATCCTACTTTAATGGATGAGAAACGTAGGCGAGTCAACTCAAGGCTTTTGTTGTTATGTGATTCATCTGAAAAGCTATTCAGAGTCCAAACTGGAGCCATGAAATTAAAACAGTGTGAATAATCCCCCCAGCCACAAAATCATCGGTCCGCATTCACAAAGGCTCATAAACATCAAACACGTTACAACTAATGACAGGTAAACAATATCCGGCGATTTACCTCTGAGCAAATATGTTACCAAAGAAACTGAGCGGTCACCCGCCAGCCATCTTCTCTTGGTGGGTGAAGAAGATAATGAGCCGCCCACGGTTGCCGAGTCATCCTTGTGTGCTCGTTCGACAGAGCCAGTGGCTTGTCCACCCGCTCCCCTGCCTGGCATCGGGCAACGTGGAAGTGAAATAATAAGTCGAACGGCAAGAAGCGCCCGAGGGAGCTTCCCCCGGTAATTGCCGCCCCTCAATGGAGACCTGAGAGCTATTTCGGCCTCCAGATCATTTGTTCACCTGTTGGCCCTGCTGAGGCCCTCACGCGTGTGACTAGCCCGGGGGGACTAGCAGACCACATGAGACTGTGCCTGAGGGAGATCATCTCCAACTTGTTGTTTAACCTGCTACAGCTGACAAACAAGCAAATATTGACGAGCGCAAGAGCGCCAATCACCTAGAAAACAGATTGTGACTATGAATAGCTCTGCCTCTCTGTTATACTGCCTCTCCACGAGAAGTGCTTGCCAAAACAAATGTTCTTTCTCTCAGACAGACACACACACACACACAGAGTATCCTTTTTGTTCAGTCATTCATAAAGGGTGCCTCCTTGTGAAGTGCCTCCCCACAGGGCGCGGTGTCAACAAGGTAAAGAGGAAGGACAGATAAGAGCATGAAGCAAATGAATGGTGTCCAGTCTCCCCAGACCCTTCTGCCTAATCGTTTCTGTATTCCTCTGGAGTATAAGAAGGGAAGTGATTCTCCACTCTACCTCCCTCCCAGTTTGTGTATATATATGGCATAAGCTTCCAGTGAAAATGAATAATTCACGAAGCTGGTTTCTGTGCTGTGGCGTTTTGTGGACAGACCCCGTGACGTGTGGCGGCTGAGCCGATCCACAGAAGGGGTAGTAGTGGCCCGTGGGGTCAAGGACAGACCTGATGAGATAACACTCATGTTTCTATTCATTTACTGTATATTTCGGTGGAAACTACAATTGATTTAGCGAGCAAAATTATTTAGAGTTATTTTCTATTTGAGGAAAAGGCGGTGAATAACAGCAAGACAGACCTATTGTTGTGTTTTCTTATATTGGCTCTTGAGGATACACCTGGAAGCACAAAGTGAAATACCAATATTCAGTCGTTACAGATTGCACTGACCCAGGCATATACTGTATCCAAATTATATATATATATATATATATACATGTGCATTTACTGGAGGAATACGTTCCTGCAATACATAATTCTGTATCTCTAACATATGGTCGATCCAGGCTGCAAACATGTTGGCATTGTGTATGTGTGTGTGTGTGTGTGTGTGTGTGTGTGTGTGTGTGTGTGAAGTAGGAGAATTTCGAGGGCCTGTCACAGTAGAATTCTGTGGAACCCAGTTATTCTGCTGTGGATTGTTTGATCTCTCTGACCTCCTGGCCCGAACGAGGAAGGAGGGGAACCAACCACAGACAATTATGTTTTGTATTACCTGCCTGGGGAAAGACGTCTTGTGCTCAATTCAGAGCTGGTATACTTCATACCTTCATATTGAGATGGGCCGGTACGTGGACACTGCACTGCTGAGGAGGACAGACTGTGTTGTCTATGTGAACACAAAGAAACTGAAAACAAAACTCACTTTGTCTATGATGTTATTAGGATCAATCTTTTTAACTAGGTGGACAAAGGAAAAAGGAATATGTGTGGCTGGAAGACTGAGAAACTGAAATGACCCTTTCAACACGAAACGTTCTCCTTTGCTACCTTTTTAGAAAAGGCTGGTTGATGAGGAGGAGGAGGAGGGCAATTTACAAGTACAAATGTGCCTATGTGTATTTATGAATATGTACATGTATGTATAAGTGTGGGTATGTATATACAGTATATGTTCATATAGTATATATTAGCCCTTTTTATAATTCATTCATTGATTCATTCATTAATTGGTTTATTCATTCATTCATTAAATCATTCATTCATTCATATAGTTACGCCCTCCACCCCATAGTTATCAATAAAAAGACCTTTTGTTTAAACCTGACCCAGACTTATTCCTCTTTATTCTCAAGTATTTTGTACGAGCAGGCGTCAATTGTTTCCAATTGTGGATATTGTATTTCGTACATAGGCATTTTGGATGCCTTGTATCAGGGAGATCCTTCTTCCTGCCAGTGCCGCTCTCCTTCACTCTGTCATCCATTTTACTGCCCACTCATCACCGTCCCCCGGGCCATCCATACTCGGGAGAGTGGCGAGAGCGTCGCCGTCCCTCTCCCTCTGACTGTCCAACGAGATCCTCTATCTCTGACACCCAGCTCTGTCACCCGGAACAAAGCCTCTCCTCAGACAGAAAGGCAGGCAGACCGGCGGCTCCAAAGCTGGTCCACAGAGGCTGGAGAGAGGAGAGGGAGACAGGGGACGAGGTGTCTGTGCCAGAGGGATTCGTCTCCTGGCCTGACAGGTCTCTTTTTCTCTCCGGGTGGGCAGATGGATTTTCTACCTCTTGAAGCGGAGTCCCTGCAAGTGACCAAAAGACAGGTTGGTATCTTAATGGTCCGTGAAGGGTCACTCTGTATTCGAGAGGCCCCCTCTGTCAGGGCTTCTCTGTGCACTGGAGTGAACATGTCACCTAATCTACAGACCATGCTGTTGCATGTAGCGATCCCTTCATTCACTAAACGTGGGGAAAGAAAAATCTTTCTTGAATGGTGAGATTAGTAACTCGTGCTCTCAGTGCAGGCTTGTAATTCATGTATTGCACCATGCATGACTTCATTTGCCACCACTGATACAGGAGATAAAAGTAAAGGAATGTGCTCCAAATAGCAGGCGCCTAACTTGTTTTTGTACGACTGTTCCAGTCTGATGATAATCTCAAAGTGACACGAGGCATTTAACTGCATCAACACAGCAAAATTGGAATTAGTATTCTTCAATGATTTCATCGCCACAGCCACACAGTTTTGTGTATTTCCACAGCTGAGCGGCTTTAGCTCATATGAGCATATGCCAGATGAGCATCGAATTAGTCCACAATATGACCCGAGGGTCATTCATTTCATACCCTTGTTTCTCCTTCATCAGTTGCTCATTCTGCCACACTCGCACTTCCTTTTCAATTATACGCACTTTACTACGTGCTGACTGCTGTGTGTATATTGTGCGCTGTCATCATATTGTTTATGACAAATATGGCAATACATTATTGAATCTTGATCTTGAATTAAAGTCTATTCTAAACTGGAATGTTGTGGATTCTTCTCTGGAGAAGTGATTAAGATGTCGCTGCTTTGAAGCTCATATACCGCGAACAGAGCAAAATGACTGTCCCTCAATGGTCAGTTACTGCAATAACAACGCTCTGTTAAAGCAATGAACTTACCTATGATGCATGGTTGTGGATCTGAAATGGTATGGACTCCCATCTTGTGGGAGTCAATAGATCTGATGATTGCTCTGCATCATTGTGTAATGGCCAAGGAATATGAACATCCCTCATGATGTTCCGATGTTCCACGGTGATAATGCCCCCATGCACGCTGCTTAACAAATTGAAGAGTGGTTTCATGAACACCACGATGAAGTCAAATGCCTTCCATGGCCTCCCCAGTCACCAGATCCAGACTCTTTATGGGACGTTCTGGAGCCCTCATTCATCCCTCAGAGAACTGGGGGCTTTCTTTCTTGAAGAAAAGGTCAAATATCCGACTAGACACAGTTCAAGACTTGAACATCCCAATAATATAATTATCAGGTGTTACCATTATTTTGTCCACTCCCCGTATATCTTCTCCTCACTATAGCATCTTCACCACTGTTGCAAGACTCTACAGCACTGTCCAGCATGTCCCTGCCTGTCCCAAGATTAGAGCTGATTCAGGGGGATTGTTAGTGGGAGCCTAAATACTGGTGTCCCTTCCTTTCCCTGCTGAGGCTGTGGCTCCTCTGCACCGACTGGCAGTGCAGCATGCAGACTTTATTTGGCTTTTAGTCCGATTTGATAAGCTCGTGTATTCTAGAGAAAAAATAATGGCTTTAGTCAAAATCAGAATCACAATCAGAATTGGTTTGTTGGCGAAGTACATTTGCACATACAATGAATTTGACTCGGTGGGTCGCCCCCATAGGTCACATTTAACACAAAACAACACAGAATTATTTTTACAAAAGTCAGAGACACAAAAATAAAAGAATAGAAATGTAGGGAATAGTTCCATTCTTCCTTATATGGGTTTCATGTCAACAAAATTACCTAGATTAACTGCAGCTTACTGTTCAGTTAAATTCAGCCTTACATTTAAGTATATGCTACCTCCATCTAACAATGCACATGTTCTTGCCCATTGTCACTTTTCTGAACAAATGTTGTCTCCATCTGAGGTGTTTGATCATGTAGACAGCAGGTAATATCAACACATATCGATCCATCTGCACTTTCTATACGTTATCTACATCTGTAATTAGAATATATTTGATAAGGTGTGTGGTTTTCTTTACAATGCACATCTACACACCTAGACACTTTGTGTTCACTGCTGTTTTCAGGAAGAAAAAGCAGCCTTGGTTTTGGGATGACCACCACGCATTTTCGAGTTTTTTGTCCAATGGGATTTTGCAGAATTTAATGAGCTTTTCACACGACAGCAGCGATACGCACGGCCCTCTGTAGAGCTGTTTGAACACAAGCACCCAGTCTGATCTTCCTCTATATATGCTGTAACTTCATATATTGTTTTTGCTCATATTCTCATTTTCCTGTCATTTGTTACATATTGCTGTATGTATTGCCCATATGTCATTCCTTTTGACATATGCAGAGATATCTAATAACCTGCAGTTTGGTAGTGCAATTTGGTATTGAGCTCATAAATGGATAGACACATTATGGTCTTCTGATGACATTTCTTTTGATGGAAAAATAAAAGCTTCATAGAATAATAGAACCCAATAGAATCTCTATGTCAAAATACAAGCCTGTGAAGGCTTCTTCCTTCTACTCACTGCTGACAGCAATAGGCCTTGTTTCATGCATTATGGAGTGAAAGCTCCTTCCAAGCCAACCACCAGTAATAATAAATGTGTCCTGGTGCAGTAGCACAATTAGATACCACTGAGGCTGATTTGATCCACAAATCCACAGAATGCAGCATCTGTATTTCCCTTGAACTGCAGTTAATAATCCTTCCTGTTCCCCCAACATAGTTGATCATTTGCAACATTTCGATTAAATGTCTCCCCAGGGGTGCTATGTTTCTTTCTTTCTTTGATTCTCTCTCTCTCTCTCTCTATGCTGCATTTCATTGAGGGAGGGAGAAGGAGACGTCACAGCAAATGCACTCGGCCACTATAACTGCTTGAGGTTTCAGGCAAGAACTCCCTCATATCATAAATCACTCTCTCCCCTTGGAACCAGAGAGGATACAGACAGCTACAGCCTCTCACCGCTTTGAGAAGTGTGTGCATGAGAGCGCATGCATAGAATGAGTAAAGAATAAAGTAGCGCAGGCCCACTCCAAAAGGCTACTCCGTTATCCTCCAAGGTGAGATTACTGTGGGACTAAGCAGCACAGAGGCACTCTGTGGTGGTTAGGACGTTAGGCTGTGGCTCCAGAGCGCACTTTGAGCATGCATGTGTGGAAGACCGTTGTCTGGTGAAACTCAAATCCAAAGCTGAGCAAAATGTCAGTGATAGACCCGTCTCTGTCCACAAACTAAGATCAGCTACATGGACGTGCCTTCGTAACTTTGCCAGTGCTTTCTGTGGTTACAGAGTCTCACCGAAGAGTCTGAGGCTACGTTTGAACACGTGCCATTTAGAGCTGATGGACCTGCCGGGCCCATTTGTTGAAGATAGGTCTACCAGTGAATCAATCCTCATCATCACAGGCTGAAGATCATTTATGTAAAGGGTATTTCACAGTAAAAAGATGACACACACAAAAATGTAAAAGCTATGAATAAAATACAGAACAGAATACAGACATAAATAGGAGTAAAAGCTTACAAAATGCTAGTATTAAAAAGGAGCACAGTAGGCTTCGGATTTCTTGCTTCATATCATTTCAATGAATGCCTTTCAGAAATGGCACCGAAGAGTAATACTTGATGATCAGGAGTTTTGAGTGTAAAACTGCTGCTGCAGTGGTCAATGTAGGCTGTGCAACAACGTCGCTGTGATGACTGCATGTCGGAGCAATACTGCCCTCCTCTGTTTGTGGCTAAAGCTCCATTTCAAAGGTTAACAAACAAATGCTGTTATGTGCCATCCATAGGAATACAATCAATAGAACGGCCACCTCCTGATGGATCAGGGTCATCTCTTTTGGTATACATCAAGATGGCTGCCATAGAATTTAGATGGTGTAGTCATGGAGACGAGCACCGTGCACAGTGCATGAGGGTGCAGAAAGTTAGAATGTCCAGCATGGCTGCCATCAAGCATGTTAAGCTGCAGTAACACAAGATGTTCCCTGAGTCTCGTGCACCAAATCAATGCTGATATCCACGACAACATGATCTTGAGGTAAACCAGTCAAAGGACCATTCAAGAGCGCTGATTTGGTGATCATTCCAGTTCTGTGATGACAGTTTTAATGCCGCGGTCGGTACATGTTTGAAGGAAAACGTTAAGATGCCCAAAGCCCCCTTGCAGGGATTCTGACATGATATCTTACTCACTTACTCATTTCACCCAACATGGGGATAACGTTTGCTGAATTCAAACAAAATGTCAACTTAAAACCTACCTACCGGAGGCTTTAAAGGCGTGGAAAAACACGGCCCGCCACCTGGTCTTCATCATGCCAAATGCTGCTCGATGACACAGCGAGCCCTGGCATGATGGGCCCTTAACCTGTCAAACAAGTAAATATTTAAAATGAATTATCTCAAGCAATCCCTCAACACACTTCATGCGCAAAAGGAACAACAATTAGAAACTCCAAACCTGTGTTGTGCCGCTCCTCTCCCTGGGCTCTTGTAGGGTGTCATCAGGGAGATGGATATCCTCCATCGCCCAGAAGGAAGGTACCCGGTGATGGATACCCCCCGCTCTGATACAGAGGGCTGTGCTGGAGGATCCTGGAGTCCTGCACAGAGCCGGGGAAACCAACCAAAACATCAGTGAACCTCACATACAGCCTGCAGCTGGATGGAAGGGAACAGCTTGTTTCTGTAACACTGGGCATCTGGCTCTCCAGGGGCTTTGATGTGGATGTGGCGTCCATCAATGGCAACCATCGACCTCTGGAAAGCCGGATGCCCAGCCAGCCTCACAAAACCTTCTCCCACCTCCTTCTGCACGACATCTTGCACAGCCACTGCCACTCGGTGGATGACCCGGTGAACAGTGGCTTTGGGCGTGTCAAATGCCCCGGACACCACCCGGTAAGAGGTGCCACACGCCAACCAGAAGAGGAAAACCAGCACCTCCACAGTTGGACCCCACCCATGGCTCAGGGTGAGAGCCTGGCTGTTTATTCCAGGCTATTTATTCAACGGTGGTAGAGGTACTCAAAATATTTACTTAAGTAAAAGTAGCAATGAAATGTAGTTAAGTATGAGAAGTAAAGCTAGTGGTTGCTAAAGATGTGGTGTCATTTGAATTGCATATTTAATTATTCTTAATATTTGTACTGTTAATGAATGTATTAGTTATTGGATCAGAAAAACAGCAATTAAACCCCTAAAACCATCTGCTCTTACATTACCTGTAGTGTAGCTAATTACCTGGCCTTAAAGTACAGTA